>SKCR01050196.1:0-56505 GCA_019454045.1 Zanthoxylum bungeanum | reverse complement strand
AACTTAAACAAAATCATGCCTAAATTAAACAAATCACATACTAAATCAAAATACAATCATACCAAATTAAAATCAATCATAACCAATTAAAGCCAATCATATATTTGACTTCTTAATCTAATAAGATACTTACCAATATAAAATATTTGTATTCCTAAACCAAACAAATTAAATATTACAACTTCCTAAAGTAAAATATTTTGTCCCCCCCTCAATCCTTGATTTCCTGTTTAAAAAATAAATCATATCCTAATTTAATGCACAAATCTCTTCCTTTGTAAACCCTAGCCATTCTCTATATAAACAACCCCTAACCAAGGCCATCCTCTCCTTCACACAACACAATTCACACCCAAGCTCTCTCGAAATTTCTCTAGACTCTCTCTACACACCCAAAACACATCCAAAAGAGAAAACACTTCATACACACACGAAAAGAGAACAAAAGAACCTCAACCATTTCCTCCATAGCCGAATCTACCAAGTAACCACCCTCACATCACCGAAACTACAAGCACCAAAATAACCCCTAATCACCACCGAAAACCAGCCCCCCCTAAACCTCCGTACACCACCGAAAACCACACAAACACAGCAGCCCAAATCCTTAAAAAACAGTAACTCAGAAAACTACATAGATAACCTTAAAAATAATCACCTTTAATTGCACTAAGAACCCACACAACTTGGAATAGTTCTTTGAAAACATTGAAACAGGTAGCCCGTGCAGTGAGCAGCAAAACAGGAGCCGAATAGGAGCAGAACAGAGTTCGAACAATAAGCAAAGAGCGAAGCCAGTGAGCTAGGACGTTGAACCAGCGGACCAGAAAAGTTGCGGAGCCTTCCCCCCCTTTCGATCTTCGTGGAACGTGAGTCCGAGAGACGGCTTAAAAGGTTAGACCTGAGGTATCTTTCACACTTGTTTTCCTTTTCCGCATTATTTATTAAGTATTCCTTGTATGATTGTAATGTTGAAATGTGTGTCGTGATTTTTGAGTATGTAAATATGCATGAATATGAGATGAATATGTTGTGGGCATTAGATGAATGAGAGATGTGTCAACTCTCGCGGTATATCGGATGGAAACCCGGACATAAATTTCATAGCCGATTCCGAATGGACGGTAATATGATCTGTACTCGGGCCACAACTCCACGTACCGCTTGAGTAAACGGCACCATCTCTCTTCGTTGTGTTGCTTTGTGTTATTTAGTTTTCTCTTGAATTCAATATATTGTTTATTTTGTATGATTCAACCAAGCGCATGGGCTTAGTGAGTTAGTCCAAAGGTCCTCCATTTGTGAGACAAAGAGCCGAAAAGGCCACCTTCGTGACACTACTTCGCCGCGCCGGTTGATGTATGTTCGGTTGGACGCAAGATACGTTCAATCGAGCATACTTAGTTTGATATTATTATCTTTACTTCGTATGTATAAGTCAATCGAGCGCATGGGCTTAGTAAGTGTGTTGTGAAATCCCCTATGGGGAGGGGCTAAAAGCCATTTACCACGATGCTTTGCCGCGCCGGTTGACGTGTGTTCGGATTGGATGTAAGATGCGTTCAATCGGGCATACTGGTTGATATGATTGTTGTTCTATTCTTGCATGTGTGATATGACGCGCATGGGCTTAGCATGTTGGTCTAAAGGTCCTCTCTTTGAGAGATCAAGAGCCCCAAAAGGTCACCTTTACGGCAGTGCTTCGCCGCGCCCTTTTATTTTCTGTTTATGTATTGCATCAGGTCCGTGTTCGTTCGAACGCGTTCACGAACGCAACTCGAACGCGCATGTGTTTTTGCCTTATTATGTGTCAGGTCTCGTATCCGTTCGAACGCGTTAACAAACGCCATACGAATGTGAGCTTTCTGTCTCATCTCCGTTCGAACGCGTTTACGAACGCTACTCGAACGTGAGCATTCTGCCTCGTCTCCGTTCGAACGCGTTTACGAACGCTACTCGAACGTGAGCATTCTGTTTCATTTCCGTTCGAACGCGTTTACGAACGCTACTCGAACGTGAGCATTCTGTTTCATTTCCGTTCGACGCGTTTTACGAACGCTACACGAACGCACACACACTGAACTGAGTCTGTCTTATTATATTCATGCATAATTGCCTATTAGTTGATCTTTCTTATGCAAATGTGTCACAATTCGTATGCTCATGTCATGATAACATTTGAGTATTATTTCTTGCGGTATATCGGATGGAAACCCAGACGTAAATTCCGTAGCCGATTCCGAATGGACGGTAGTGCGGTCTGTACTTGGGCCACAATTCCACGTACCACTTGAAAAGTGCCCATATGTGTGCTTGTATGGTTAATATGTGTGCTTGTGTTTTTTTCCTGAATGTGATATGCAAGTAAAGTTGTATGCTAGTTGCTATCTTGATATATGTTAAGCATGCAAATTTAATGTAAGATATATGTGAAATACATGTATATTTAGGCGCATATTTTATTTTATAAATGTGAATTAGAAGCATGATACCCTTAGGAATAAGTGTTACTTCAGCTGTTTAAATTATTACATGAATCCTTTCATTACGAGTGACATAAGTAAGGGACCATTCCGAACCCAACGGTTTGAGGTTTTCCCTTGCGAGGGGTGAGTGCGGCCTTAAATCTTTGTCCCGGTTACACCGGGTGGCGACTCCATGTTATGTAATCCTTCCCAACTAGGCCGCGAGCCTAGGAACGGCGTCGCTCAGTTCTGTGTCCCACAGTAAGTTATATGGAATGACAATAACGGGCCAGATTGCTATAAGAGTTGTATATATTCCCAAATGGGTTAAAACCATCAGAGGCAAAAGACCTAACCTGACATTAACGGGGGTACTCAGCGCGAAATGGGGGTGGTACATGTCATCAAATTCCTTCCATCGGTTCCGTCCGCAGGATGTCTCAGTATGCCCTAGCCCGATCCTTTTTTCATGATGCCACTTAGGGGGTTTTTAGGGCTAAATCCGGTAACGCAGCAGAAGAAGGGTGGAAAATCATATTTTCCGATTTCAAAACTTTTCTCGCATTAATTAAATAAACATATTTATTTAATTATCCAATAATCAATTATGAAATAAAATTCAAATAAATCATATTTAAGTGAATTTACCAAATTGCCCTTATATTGGTATTTTGTCCATTTTAGTCCGAAATTGATCTAATCAATTTTGAATGATTCTAAATCATTTCTAAGATGAACTTAGCATGTTCAAAACATCAAAACACCAAAAGCACCAAAAATCCCATTTTCTTATTCTTGGCCGCGAATGCACTACATTAGTGTCATTTTGTGCACTTTGTCATTTCATGCACTCAAAACACATCAAGATGTAATCCAATGAACATGAAACTTTATATGAATCATATACACACACAAATACACAACATATATGAAAAGCACCAAATTTGGAATTGGTCATAAACCCTAATTTTTCAATTTCTTCAAATTGGACAAATTAGACCAAATTGGTTAAATCCAATACTTCAATCATCTTTCTTCCATCCAATCAAAGTCTCAACACAATAAACAACTCAAGATCAAATCTAGGTCATCTAAGAGTGGGTCAATAACCTAGATTAGCAATAAGGTTTCCAAAACCACAAAAAACACTTATTACTACAATAGCCATAAGCTTCCTTCATCATACATGCTCACACGTTCACCAAACTTTTATCCATCAAAAACACAAAGAATAAAGATAGAAAAACTCAAGAACATCACAAGATGTTTCCCACAACAAGAGGAACAAATTACTCTCTAATGGAAGGTTGGAAATACTTACTATTTTCCAAGCTTTTCTTGATTTTTCTTTCTTTTCTCTCTAGCATTCTTCGTTCCTTTAATGGAGTTTTGGGTAAAGTGTATTAGGTTAACAATAAAATGAAATGAAAAACAATATATACTTGGACACAATGCCTTGGCCGAAATTACCTAGCCAAATACAAGTTTTTTTGCAATTTCAATTTCATTTCACTTTACATTTGGTCAACTTGCATAAATATCCAAATAACACTTTATTAGATATTTAATTAAGTCAACAAATGCAACTAAGAAAAATATAACTCTTATTTTAAGTGTTATGGCCAAATTTAATGAAAAATAAAGGAAAAAGATATTTTCATTTTTCAAACATTTTTGAACAAATATCTTAAGAAGTCAAAATCAATTTGACAACCATTTCCTTTAATGTATAAGTCAACAATTGCAACTTATAATCATTTCCTAACTTTATCATTTGGTGATATATTTATATTTTAATTATATTAATCATTAAACAATTAAATAATTAAATAATTAATTAAATACAAATATATCAAATATATGTATTATATTTACTTTAAATATCTCAAAGACATATATTGATGATATATGTCAAATACCTTTATTTGACTATTTATTAATGTGTATTTAATAATATCATATATTAAATACAAATACACATTAATTAGGAAATGACGGTTCGGCACGTTCACATGTATTTTTCGTTTAACGATTAAACGATTTATAAATAATCATCATTATTCATAAATGTTGCTCTAGTGCTCTACGAGTATGTTTCATTATTGAGACTCTCTAGATTCAGGTATATCCGTCACGAAATCCAATTTCATGTCCATAATCTATCCACCCGTAGATTATGACGATCACGGATAAACTAACTGAATCATACAGGTCGAGGTCATTGCATACATATAATCCCTCCGTCACAGGTATCCAGATAATCCTAGAGATATAGATGTGAACGTCAAATCTCTATAGGTATTATCTCGTCGACGTATCTATTAGAAATCTCTAAATAACACTCGGAACTTACTTCCGATGTATACTGTGGCCACAGATTTAACAGACTGCTAAATATATATGGACTACCTATGCTCTGTACACAGAACTGACGGATCCTATCTTGACACACACAGGATATCCTGAGGATCGATCCACACCCAACAAACAGGCGGAGGTCTGATCTAAATAGATCGGTGACGTGACTGCCATCTAAGTGTGGAGGATGTCTCATACATCCACAGTGGTGTCTCAAGTCGAAGGACCACTATGCTACTCAATCCGAGAAGATTCTTATTGACATTGGTGTACCATCCATTAAGAATATTCGGTGAGCCGTTCAATGTTTATCCACTATAAACACCTACACGTCTATACGAGTCTCCATAAACTCATGGTTCATTGGGATAAACCATCAGACCAAGTCTCGATATACGACATGTACTGGTCTCAACGGATTTGACTAACCGACCCGTGTTAGCAAATCTTGACCAGGAACTATGTTTGATAATACTCATATAGCAGTGACACTTCCCAATGTCAATTACAAACTAACTTTGTAACTGTGTACTGCATTATATATTATCGGGCCTTTGTCTAATATATACATATCACTAAACCACATTTAGTTTTAATCTAATCGTAATCAGATCGAATACGTATATAAGAACAAGAGGTGCAACCATAAATAAGTAATATTATGGAATAAGGGGATGTTCGTATTCATGAATCAGACATAAATACGGTCTGGATTGGCGCTCTGAGCACCAACCCCAACAATTTCTCCCACTTGCTCTAGTGCCAATCCACGGTATCATATACACGTCTCAATGTGCATCGTATGCACATGGTCCTCAAAAGCTCACCCAGTACTTAAGAGGTAGGCAAAAAAAAACAAGTCCGCTATGAAATATCGAGTTTGTCAAACAAACTCTATCGTTTCCCATAGTCAGCATCATTCATATTTTGTAGAATCTAAATTATACATTAATATGAAATTGATGCTATATCTGTATTATGCTATAGCTACTAAGTTGTCCAAGTATTTAGGGATCAAATCCAAAAATACTATGAGGACAACCGCATGCACAATAACAATATAAAACTTCTAATTTATAAGGTCACTATGCAACTTCATAAGTCAATACTTCATAAGTTGCATCTAATTCTACACAGTTAGTAGAATCCTTCGTGACACTCCCACTGCATCTTTTGTGACTCTTTATGACGTAGACTGTCTAACGTCATAATTAGTCTCAAAACTAATATGACCCTAATGGTTGCAGACTATATTCTCCATGAATTAGAAACTCGTTCTTAATATCTCAAAGATCACAAAGAACGTGTTTCAAGATCCATCATATGGTCTATATGATGTCAAAATAACTCGTAACAATTACGATTAAATCAATATCTACAATCGCACATTATAAAGTATTTATTATGTCATCATCAAATGATACATAAGATTGATTAGACATTCTAATCAATATCTCTTTCGAAAAAGGAATCATCCTTTATGAAAAATGAATACTTTATATAAGACACACAATAAATGTCGAACAGTTATACTAACTGTCATACAGATAGCCTTGTTATGTCTTTCATTAGATCATATCTAATGTACGACTAATAGGAGTATCTCACAAGTCTCTTGGTTTTATATCTTATATAAAACTTATATCGTATATAAAAGAGACTACTCCCACTTTTATCACGGAGTAAAGAAGACTTAGGTAAATCTTTTACCTCATAAACATCTCATTATTACTATAATAATGACAATGTCGGTTAAGATATATAACACTAGAAAGTAATATCTACGCTCCCACTAACCCTTTTATCACATATGTATTCTATATACTTTGACAAGATCAGACAATTTGACGATATCAAAAATATAGAACACATATTTCTGGAAGACTTATCCGAGTCTACAATAGGCTCTGTAAGCTAGCACACTAAACTGCGATCTCAGCAGAACACAAACTCTAGAACCATTTTAGAATGAACTCTTCAAATAAGGAAATCACAAATGATCTCTTATTCGAATAAGCCATCCAAAAACGCCACTTTGCATTCTTTAGCTAAAATATATAGTTTAATGTCAACATCAACCAATATATCTTAATTGTTCAATTTAGTGTGACTAGAGATAAGTTTTCTCAGAATCTACAATAGATTGCTGAGTATAACTTTTCTCACTGTCATACTGTAAAGGTCAAACCTTTAATAAGCTCACAATGCTTTCGCTGCGCAAATAATTAGCACATATCATGAACTAATTCATAATGAAAGCTTAATCAAGTTCAAAACTTGATCGTAGTAAGCTATGAACAATCTTAGATCTATGGTTCAATGGTGAACTTCCAGAATCGATATCAAATATCGCTTCCATTATAAGTTATAGGATAATTTTTCTTCAGTAAGAAAACAACGGAACCATTAAGTATCAAATACTCATGAATGATCTGTTATCCTATTGGACTTGCACGGAAGATGTATAAGGGTTGTTTCATCTTATTAATTACATAGTTCCATTTATAATTTATCATTCTCACATTTGACTTCAATAAGTCAAGTCTTTTCTACAATAGTTAACATCTGATGTTACACACCAAGTAATAAAACAATTTTATTACTTAGGATCATAGGAAAGATATTCTATTAAATAGAATACAATATTCTATTAAACTGAATAAACGATAAACTTTTACTTATACCTCCAAGGTGTAAGTAATTTCCATTATATAACTATTTATAAAAGAAACATTCAAATCTTAAACTTTTCAAGATTCGGATTTTCTACCTATACATATCATATATGTAACTGTAGAAATTAATGGAACATTAATTAAAGAGATGAATTAGTGTTACTGGAGCATAACCCCAAGAGTATTGAAACTAATTCGGTAACATTCAATATCAGACGAATCAAATCATATAAGATTCGATTGCTCCCACTACTCAATTCCATCAAGATGGAATCATGGAAGAATAATATTGAATATGAATCATATTCACTAAATAACCTTAGAACTAATTGCTTTAAATTCAAATGTTTGATCGTATCAAAGATCTTTGAACAGTTCAAAGACATGTAATGAATTTTAAGGATCAAGTTTTCAAAATTCTTCAGATTGAATATATTTGAACAAGTAAAAAAATGTTCAATCTACGTTTCATCAGAACAGATTGAAAGTTCTTGATACTTTCAAGACTTTCAATATGTGTTCCTTCAGAAATACGTAACTAAGTTATGAAAATTTATCAACTAAGTTACGAAATAAAGAAAAATACCTTAAGCAATTATTATTTATAAAACTACATACATCCAATGTATCAGTTAAATAATTTGGTGGTCCAATGACAATCATTGGTTAAACGAGATCTTAATCACTTTCCTGAATACAATATTCATTAAATGGACAAGGATGTGTGGTGTGATCTAGTATCAAACCATCCTTTACCATACAGATTGAGCATCCAATACTTAAGTGATTAAATTCATAAAGCACCGTTCTAAATATTTACTTTACCGAATAAATTTTCTTAATGTTTATCTCTACGTCAATGACACTACTAGTTATTATAAAATATGTAACAATTATTTATAAAGAACAAGTGACTATCCAATAGTTGCAAGTTCCGATATCAAATATCAAAACAATCGTTAACCAATATTTCAAATAACTAGACGGGAGATCTGGTATCCAATACCTATAGTTGTAGTATTGTGAAAATCGATATTTTCTATACACAAATATACGCATCTCCTTCTTTAGCTTTACTATTTGCATTCAACTATTCACAACAATTGTAAATAACTGATTAGCAAATTGTGTCAGACACATTACCTCTAAAGGTAATTAAAGCTTAGAAACGTCATTACTATATAAAAAATACCTAATAGGGCTTTCTAAATGCCAGTCAAGAATCTCGAGACATTAACTAATTCAAGTCAATTCTTACTGCATAAGAAAACTATTGTCTCTAAAGTATCATATCCTAAAGGGGATATCTATCTAGATAATCTAGCATGACTTAGAAACTAAGTCATTAAACCATTTATTTTCCAAGAAAATCGGAACAACAGTTCCCGATGGTTTAGACCAATCTAATAATATCCTAGTCTATTAGTATCTAGAACCTATTCTAGAATAATTGCAACCAAGAGTCTAGTCAGATAACATATCATAATATGTGTGCAGTAAATAAAAGTTTAATTCTATATAAACAATAGAATAAGGAAACAAACAAGCGGCAATTTCCATAATAACATACACTGCCTAAGTTATGGAATATTTTAAACTTAGCAGTGCCTCCCACTATTTTTACGTAATGCCGTAATCCCCAATGAAAGACGAGAATTCAATAATTAAATCAAATTCCATAATGGGAAGATGACCCCATGAATATATTTCGACTCACAGCAGAGGCACGGTCTCGCCGACGTATATTCACACGTAGACAACTAATTGTCAATCACTCACTAGTGACTCCAAAGTTCCGGTCCTGGTCGTTTCTCGTTGTCGCTGCGAAGGCAGGCCCACAAGGAGACGTACCAAGGTTAAACTTGTCAATGATAAACTCAAGTTACTTGCGTAACCCTGACAGCTAGGGCACGTTCAGGATTCCGCTTTCGCTTGAATTTATCTAGTATCTAATATACATTCGGCATAAATAAATTTTTATCAGCTACATCCTCACAGCAGAGGCACGGTCTCGGATGTAGTCAACGAAAAGATATTTATAAACCGTATTGACAAGACGGACCAAGAAACAAGTATTCCAAATACTAGTTACTTTAAAACCTTATTAAGCGGGGATATTCCATTAAGTGTCATACACCCTAAATCTAATCAATTAGATTATAACATGCATGTATAAAGTCAAGAAAACATGATTAAACATTGAATAAAATAAGCTAATCATTTATGGAGGCCTAGAATCAGACTCTCTCTGATACCATTTTGTATGGGTTTAGGGGCAGAATCTGGTAACGCAGCGGAAGCGGTGGAAAATCGTATTTTCCGATTTCAAAAATTTTTCTCGCATTAATTAAATAAACAAATTATTTAATTATCCAATAATCAAATTATGAAATAAAATTCAAATAAATCATATTTAAGTGAATTTACCAAATTGCCCCTATATTGGTATTTTGTCCATTTTAGTCCGAAATTGATCTAATCAATTTTGAATGATTCTAAATCATTTCTAAGATGAACTTAGCATGTTCAAAACATCAAAACACCAAAAGCACCAAAAATCCCATTTTCTTTATTCATGGCCGAATGCACTACATTAGTGCCATTTTGTGCACTTTGTCATTTCATGCATCAAAACACATCAAGATGTAATCCAATGAACATGAAACTTTATATGCATCATATACACACACAAATACACAACATATATGAAAAGCCCCAAATTTGGAATTGGTCATGAACCCTAATTTTTCAATTTCTTCAAATTGGACAAATTAGACCAAATTGGTTAAATCCAATACTTCAATCATCTTTCTTCCATCCAATCAAAGTCTCAACACAATGAAACAACTCAAGATCAAATCTAGGTCATCTAAGAGTGGGTAAACAACTCTAGATTAGCAACAAGGTTTCCAAAACCACAAAATAACACTTATTACTACAATAGCCATAAGCTTCCTTCATCATACATGCTCAACACTTTCACCAAAATTTTATCCATAAAAAACACAAAGAATAAAGAATTGAAAAACTCAAGAACATCACAAGATGTTTCCCACAACAAGAGGAACAAATTACTCTCTAATGGAAGGTTGGAAATACTTACTATTTTCCAAGCTTTTCTTGATTTTTCTTTCTTTTCTCTCTAGCATCCTTTGCTTCCTTTAATGGAGTTTTGGGTAAAGTGTATTAGGTTAACAATAAAATGAAATGAAAAACAATATATACTTGGACAACAATTGCCTTGGCCGAAATTACCTAGCCAAATACAAGTTTTTTGCAATTTCAATTTCATTTCACTTTACATTTGGTCAACTTGCATAAATATCCAAATAACACTTTATTAGATATTTAATTAAGTCAACAAATGCAACTAAGAAAAATATAACTCTTATATTTAAGTGTTTGGCGAATTTAATGAAAAATAAAGGAAAAAGATATTTTCATTTTTCAAACATTTTTGAACAAATATCTAAGAAGTCAAAATCAATTTGACAACCATTCCTTTAATGTAAAGTCAATAATTGCAACTTATAATCATTTCCTAACTTTATCATTTGGTGATATATTATATTTTAATTTATTAATCATTTAACAATTAAATAAAATAATTAATTAAATACAAATATATCAAATATATGTATTATATTTACTTTAAATATCTCAAATACATATATTGATGATATATGTCAAATACCTTTATTTGACTATTTATTAATGTGTATTTAATAATATCATATTAAATACAAATACACATTAATTAGGAAATGACGGTTCGGCCCGTTCGCATGTATTTTTTATTTAACGATTAAACGATTTATAAATAATCATCATTATTCATAAATGTTGCTCTAGTGCTCTACGAGTATATTTCATTATTGAGACTCTCTAGATTCAGGTATATCCGTCACAAAATCCAATTTCATGTCCATAATCTATCCACCCGTATTATGACGATCACGGATAAACTAGCTGAATCATACAGGTCGAGGTCATTGCATACATATAATCCCTCCGTCACAGGTATCCAGATAATCCCAGAGATATAGATGTGAACGTCAAATCTCTATAGGTATTATCTCGTCGACGTATCTATTAGCAATCTCTAAATAACACTCGGAACTTACTTCTGATGTATACTGTGGCCACAGATTTAACAGACTGCTAAATATATATGGACTACCTATGCTCTGTACACAGAACTGACGGATCCTATCTTGACACACACAAGATATCCTGAGGATCGATCCACACCCAACAAACAGGCGGAGGTCTGATCTAAATAGATCGGTGACGTGACTGCCATCTAAGTGTGGAGGATGTCTCATACATCCACAGTGGTGTCTCAAGTCGAAGGACCACTATGCTACTCAGCCCGAGAAGATTCTTATTGACGTTGGTGTACCATCCATTAAGAATCTTCGGTGAGCCGTTCATTGTTTATCCACTATAAACACCTACACGTCTATACCAGTCTCCATAAACTCATGGTTCATTGGGATAAACCATCAGACCAAGTCTCGATATACGACATGTACTGGTCTCAACGGATGACTAACCGACCCGTGTTAGCAAATCTTGACCAGGAACTATGTTTGATAATATACATATAGCAGTGACACTTCCCAATGTCAATTACAAACTAACTTGTAACTGTGTACTGCATTATATATTATCGGGCCTTTGTCTAATATATACATATCACTAAACCACATTTAGTTTCAATCTAATCGTAATCAGATCGAATACGTATATAAGAACAAGAGGTGCAACCATAAACAAGTAATATTATGGAATAATGGATGTTCGTATTCATGAATCAGACATAAATACGGTCCGGATTAACGCTCTGAGCACCAACCCCAACAGCCACATCATATCAGTCGCTGGTGTGTGACATGAACAATCTCTACAGGCCTGGGCGTTAAAGGGAAAATATCGCAATATTTTTGAGGCACTTTCTTCCCCTACCACGGACTTTGTACCGACTTTCACACATATCGGACAATGTTCAAGTGATTCATACTCGGCACGAAATAATACACAATCAAACTTACAAGCATGAATGGATTCATACCCCATTCCCAGATCACGCAACATTTCTTTGCCTGTAGTAGACGTACTTAGGCAATTCGCTTCCAACCGGTAACATTTGGGCCAGTAACTCTAACATCATATCGATACTTTTGTTGGTCATTTTGTTGATCACTTTAATGTGTAATAATTTCACAACGAAATTCAAGATCGACATTCCAGCACACTCGAATGGAATTTTTGCCTCATCAAGTAGTTCACTAAATAAATTTTGATCATTTCCACTTAACATTGGATGTCACCACTAACACTATGACCAAGTTGTGGACCTTGTAAGTCATGCAAAATATCGGTGATCTCATCGTTTGCAGGTTGATTGTAACTACTGCTCCCTTCGCCGAAATCAAAAAACCGTGACTGAGAATGATACTGCTCACCGTGATAAATCCACGTACGGTAAGTTGGTGATATTCCTGGCATGTATAATGATTATGAACTTCTAACCGCTTCCTTTCCTATTCACACAATTTGCACATGGACAACGAACACGACCTTCTGCATCAATGTGTTGCTTTGCGACTTCCATAAACTCAGACACTCCATTACGATATTCAACACTCAATCTATCCAGAGAGCTCATCCAATTTCTATCCATTTCAGCAGAATACCTAAATATAATAATATAATTATTAGATATCATTTTACAGTAATCAACATTACTAATTCAGTAATACTTTATTTAAGCATATATATATATAGATATTATATATATATATAATATATATATATATTTGGTTGATAAATTAAATAGTTTTAAAAAAAAACTATATTGTATTAATTAATATACTTACTCTACATATATGAATCATAAATCACTAACAAACAACATATAAACAACATATATAATCATAAAAATTGAAAATAATAAAGAAATATGAAAGAAGAATTACCTTATCGGAAATTGATTACAATTTTATTGAAAATTTTTAGAAGAGATGTGAGGCTGTAGAGGAGAAATTCTCAGATTTCAGAGGATGAAAATGAAGAGAATGAGAGAAAAAACAGAGGGGGAGAAGGGTTGGTGGCAATCTGCATTTTAATCTATCTTTAGTGTCGAATATTCAAATTCGACGCTAATTGTTACCGTTTTAGCGTCGAAACAGTTTTCTCGACACTAAATATCAAAAAATTAGCGTCGAATTTTATTTAGACGCGAAAGAATCAAGGATTTGTCGGTGGAAACTTCTAAACCTTTAGCGACGCTATATATTCGACGCTAAAAATATATTTTGGCGTCGACTCCGTTTTTTGACGCTAAAAGTGTAATATTTGGTGCCAAAAATTATTGCAATAATAGAATTATTCAGCGTCGAATATTATTCGACGCTAAAGTACTGATTTTAGCGTCGAAAAAAGTTTTCGACGCTAAAACATTAATATTCTGCGTCGAAGTTTTATTCCGTCGCTAAAAATATGACATATAGCGTCGAAAATGATATTCGACGCTAAATCTCACTTTTAGCGTCGAAACAGTATTCGACGCTAAATATTTGGATGCTAAAAGCCATAATTCTTGTAGTGACCTCATTTTATAAATTTCCACAATGACTTTCACTTGGAGTGTTCCTGATAAACCACATACTCATACATCTCATAGAAGATAAATAAAACTTCTAAATTTCCACAAATGACTTGACTTGGAGCAAATACAAATATTTAGAATTGTTTTTACGACAATTTCAACTTTAGACCAAAGGTTTAATAAGCTGCAAGGACCACTGCCAGTTCCATCAGTGTCAACCTTTTCATATCTCATTTCAAACAATCGGCTGATAGGAGAAATTCCACCATCAATAAAGAGATTACAACTTGGAGAAGGAGGTGCAATGGCAACTCAAACATATTTTTTGAAAATACAAACAGAAAATAATGGGTTCTTCTTTAGTATAGATTTGGATGAGACGGGTTGATTAAAAATTATATTTTGGACACGTTTGATACTACATATCTTAACAAATATGATATTCCATTTGCTCTCTTTGTGGGTGTTAATTTGTGTCTGTTTGAAGGAATTTTCAAACCTTATTCCATGTGAATCATCTGAAACTTTTGTAGCTCATAGATGCATATATATATGCTCATATTTGATGCATTTTGTTCATATTCTTTCTTCTGAAACTATTTTTGACTGTTGAATCTAAAAATTTATTATTATTACTTGGATTCTTATTTCATTTATATGAATAGATTTACTATGTATATTCTTTAGAATCAATATAATTAAGCGTCAGTCCATCAGAACATCAGATTTTAATAAGAAAAGTTAACTTTGTAGCATAAAATGATGGAAATTTAAACCTCTAGATTCTAAAATAAGTACAATTCTAAACTAATTTACATATAACACTTAAAAAAGAAGCACACTAACAACTATGAATATCTTCTGCCCATTGTAGGCATTTCCGAAATTTGTGATTTGGATTCTTTGTTGTGTGTGAGCTCGCATCATCCATTACCGTATTCCTTGCATATTGACGTGGTTTGGCACGACGATGACATTGTAAATAAAATTCACCTGAAAAGGACCAAATAACTAATGACAATTTTACGGCAATTCCAATCAATACAAAAGAAAATGATTTTCTAATGAAACAAGATAAAACAGCTGTTTATTTTCTCCCGATTCACATTTTTTAAATAAAGTTCGGGTTTTTTGACTGAGTTAGAAATAAAAATTTAAATGACGATTAAAAAAATAACAATATAAGAAGTCAAATCATAAAAATATTTATTTTAAAAGTTAATATTGTTAGAAATTTTAAATTCTATAAGGCTAAAATTGAAAAAATTATAAATTTTACAAGTTGAGGCACCCTTTAATTGATAGGTTCCTTCCACCCTAGGGTTCCATCTAATGAACCATTCTTGAATGCATTGAATTTTTTTACTGGGGGTATTGCTATATGAGATTGAGATTATTATATTATGTGACGCATGAAAAATAGAAGGATGTGAGTTCATTTAGTTAAAATATTGGAAATTAACCTGAACAAGAATGAGCTTACCAAGGATGCTGCACGAGGCCCTTGCAACCACTACTCGATTGGTAAGCAACGCAGAGTCTCATTTGATTTATCTTCAGAGAGAAGATTAAAGTTGCTCAGTCTGGTGCACTCTGATGTTTGTGGTCCCTTGGAGGTTGATTCATTGGGCGGTAACAAGTATTTTTTGACTTTCATCGATGATGCTTCACGAAAAATGGGTGTATTTCCTCAAGACGAAGGATCAGGTCCTAGATAAGTTCAAGCTGTTCCACGCCATGGTAGAGCATGAAACAGGGAAGAAGCTGAAGTGCCTTCGCACAGACGCTAGAGGCAAGTACAGTTCCAGGGAGTTCGAAGCCTACTGCATGAGACATAGCATTCGACATGAGAGAACTGTTCCACACACTCCACAACATAATGGTGTCGCTGCAAGCATGAACCGCACCATTATAGAGAAAGTCAGAGGAATGATCAGTATGGCTAAGCTGCCAAAGCCATTCTGGGGAGAAGCTGTTCGTGCTGCCTGTTACCTGATCAACAGATCACCAACTGAACCGTTGAACTTGGAGATTCCGGAGAAAGTGTGGTCTGGTAAGAATCCCTCCTACACTCCCTAGAGTATTCGGTTGTTTAGCCGTTGTACATGTATCCAATGAACTCAGGGAGAAGCTCGATGCAAGGACAACTCCATGTATATTCCTAGGCCATGGAGATGAAGAATTTGGATACAGACTATGGGATCCGAAGGAAAAGATGGTCATCAGAAGCCATGAAGTAGAGTTTCTTGAAGACCGAATAATTGAAGACATTGAAATGCCCAGAATGTCTTCCAATTCCAGTGCCAACAGAAATCCAGACCCAGCACCAGCACAATTAGCCACAGATAGGGTGCACGAGGGAATTCCAGAAGCAGAACCAGAGGAGGCAGATAGAGATGTTGAGCAGGGGGAGACAGAGCATGTTCCATCGGAGATTACAGAAGAAAGTGTTGAGCAGGGGGAGCCGCAACCCACTCCACTAGAAGCTGCAAGATCATTCACAGAGATGGATGATGATAGACCTCCTGAAACCAGTGGACCTCAGACAAAAAGATCTGAGCGAGGCAGGATTCCATCAACCAGATATCCGGGATCCGAATATATTCTGCTTACTGATGTAGGGGAGCCAGAGAGTTTCCCAAAGGCAAAAAGGCACTGAAGAACAAATGGGTGAAGAAACATGGCAACAGAAGATTACTGTGCAGAGACACAGTGGATTGTACTATGCAGAGACATAGCAGGAGAATATTGTACAGAGATGCAGTGAAGTGTGCTGTGCAGAGACACAGCCGATATATCAACAAAGGAACGATAATCGGGACAAGCTAGAGTTGTGCAGAGACATAACCGGGATAGCTGTCAGATGACGATTATTTTTCAGATACAGAAAACTACGATTGGCTTGATCCCAACTCAGGGTACGTAGGCAATCATACAGATGCATCCAGGGGAGGATCCTTTGGAGGATCCGTTTTGAATGATAATGGTCGGCTCAGATTTTGTGGAAATCTTCACCGAGGGGGAGATTTGTTGAAGACAGCCAGTGTGCTGCCTGGCATGCTTTCCACCGAAAGCATGAAGCTGCCTGGAAGCAGCTGTTGCAAACTGTCAAAAACGTATGCTACAGTGCACGCGTTTTTGACAGTATAAAAGAGCCTCAAAACCATTGTTATTTGTATCCCAGAAATCTCAAAGTGTGTGTAAGCTCCAAGTAGAGAGCTTGAGAGTATGTGAGGGTTTTTGTTAAGTTTCTAGTTGTAAACTTGAATTTTATTCTTATAGTAATAAAATTACAATTCGATTTTTCCTCAAAACACTCTAAGAGTGATCGGTGAATCACAAACAATTCTTGTGCGGATATCTATTCACATAAAGATTTTATCTCTATTAGAATGAGGATGTCAATATTCATACCCAACACATTCAACCAACAGATATATAAAATTATTTCATTACCTGCCTCTAACATATTGGATCCCGCTTTCATGGGAATTTTTACCATCTCCAATAACCCATCAGCTGGGAAACTCAAAAAATTTCAGGTCTATTTATGGTACCATGTAGTTTATTGGATTTCATGATTAGCCTTTTATAATTGATATAGGAATCGTGAACGTTTCGAATTTTTATCACAACTTAGCCTCAATGGTTCTTTCATTTCTGGTCAAATACCATCAGAATTGCTAAACTCTCCAAGTTGGTGTTTCCTCGTAAGGATAATCCAATGCACGAGATTTTCAATATTATGGTTTCCTTAATGTGTAAAAAATTAATTAATTAATTAATTCTGGAGCTCCAGACACCGATTCCTGTAAATCTGGTTGAGAAATTCAGCAACGTGAGAGTGCTTGATATTAGTCATGAGGTGAAGATTTCTTCTCTAATACCTCAAATCCTGACAAACTAAATTTATCCTCCTGACATCTTCATATATCTGTCAGATCTTGTGGATTTGAAGGTCAAATTCTATCCTTAGGATAGTCGTGAGATGGATTTTATGATGCAATATTAGAAGATTTCAACGCGCATTGCATTACAAGAAAATTGATTTTTAGGGGCGAAAATTTTTGTCACTAAAAGTCATTTTTTCGCCACTAAAATTATTAGCCACTATAATTCTTGTAATGTTAGCGAGACATTATAAAAAGATGTCGAAGCACATTGGTAATGAAGAACAATGAATGTGAAGACTAACGCCTATTGAAGAAATTCTTTTATAGCCTTAGCTTACGACTCTTTTTATATGTGATTGATAATTTAAGTCTTTAAGCTCATAGGACTCATGTACATTCATTTAGATGTATTAGGGTTAAATGCATAATATTTTTAACCTTTAAATTCCTACATTTTTTGCACTTGGACCGATATTCTGGTCTTTGGAATCGAAATATCGGTCAACATATACTGGCATACTGGTGTCCATTCGAACGCAGCTCAAACGAATAGTTTCTGGACTTTTGCGTTTGAACGCAATTCAAACGCTACTCAAACGCGAACTCTCTGGTCTAGTCTAAACGATAACTTTTTATAGCCATTTGAATTACCGACATATCAGTCTCAGACACAAAGTTGAGGCTATTTTCCTCTTTCTCTATAAATTGAGCCCTGAATCCGTTTTTACTGTCCTCTTGAACCTTCATACAATTTCTTCTAAGGTAAAAACAGAGAGTTTACAACACCTTCATGATCATACACTCTTATACTCAAGCTCACACACTACACCTTCACATCATTTGTAGTGAGCTTAGATTTCTTGGATTAACAACTCACACTTTAATTTTCTTATCTTTGTGAGTACCCAAGTTGTACTTTAAACTTTATTATTCAAACACTTGAGGTTGAGAAATCTCTTTGTGAGTAGGTATACTCAAAATGGTGTGTATTGTAAAGGTTTGTGAGCAAGTCTATGAACAAAACTCATTGTAAAGGTTTAAGAGTGAACATGGGGATAAAACTCTTGTGTAAAGATTTGGAGTGAACCCAGATGACAAAAATATTGGTTGCGAGTGAGTCACAGAAAACTCAATGTAAATTATGGATTCAACTTATATAGTAGAAATCTTCAAGCGTGACTTCGGAGAATGGACGTAGGCAAAGAGTTGGCCGAACCACTATAAATCACCGGTGTCACTTTCTCTATCCCTAAACCCCTTTATATTATCGTAAGTTAAGTTTATTTTATAATTGATATTACTTAGTGACTTGCATATTGGTAATAATTATGATTTGAGAAGATTGATTGATAAGTTTAATTGGTAAAAACTACTAGCTTAATAGTGTAAAATCGGAATAAATTTATTTCCGCATATTAGGCTACTGACCAATTTTATTATGATTGTTACTTTCAAGGTTTTCCAATTTCTCATCCTTTCCTTTCTCAATGTAATGTCCAATCCAAGTCTCGGAGGATATTTGCCAGATTTAGGGCTTGAAGGGACAAATCAATGGCAAAACCTCACCAATCCTCTTCACATGGACCTTTAATATACTATTTTTCTTAACATGGTTTGCCCGATTCTATCGTAAATCTTAATTTGTTCTTTCAAAACATTGAATCTCAAATTCGGTGCTTTCTTAGGCCAAGTTCCATCTAAATTTCTCTGTAACCTTACTCAATAGTTCTGGTAATGAATTAGATGGCGAGAATTTCCTTTGGCTAAAGAACCTAACACAGCTCACTGACTTACACATGTTTGCAACCTATTGAATGGTGCAATCCCATATCGACTTTAGTAGATTATAACATAAAATTAGTAAAATTCAGAAAATAATAATGAAAAACTATAATTAAAATTAAAAAAAAAATCATAAAGTTAACAATTAATTCCATAACATAGAATTTATAAATTAATCCGAGAAGAGTAAACGCAGACCATAAAAAAATTGATCTCATCGAAATTGTATGGATAAATTAAAAATTAATTCCATAACATATAAGTTATAAACTTGAATATTGTATTTAGTTATGTTATATATTGAACCAGGTTGTTCAAACAGCCATCCCCGACTCTCATATCTAGACTTTCACATACAACTTGACTCCACTCGACTTAAAAATAATTGCAGATCATACTAATCATGTTGTCGTCTCTGATATCATTTAATAATGATGCTTTTAATAAGTTTTACTACCCAAAACATATTCAAAAAAGATAATATTGTTAATTTCCACTCAAATAACAAATAGAATTCAACTTCTTCAACTATCTTATTCATTCTTATTATATATCATATATAGTATACAAATGAAATAGATAATTAAGACCTCATTTTATAGGTTTACAAACCTCATTTTATAGGCTTATCCCAAGGTTGCATCTTGGAATCTGGATAGCGACTGCTGCTCATGGGACGGTGTTAAATGCAATGAAAACACTGGTCGTGTTGTAGAGCTTGATCTTGCTAGCAGTTTCCTTTATGGTTTTATCAATTCTACCAGCACTCTCTTTCACCTTGTCCATCTTCAACGGCTTAATCTCTCCCGTAACAACTTCAATTTCTCGGAAATCCCTTCCGAAATCTTAAACTTTTCAAAGCTAACACATCTAAATCTCTCTCATTCTTTATTTTCTGGTCAAATACCAGCAGAGTTGCTAGATCTCTCCAATTTGGAGGTCCTTGATCTTTCATTTAATGGTGGTTTTTTTTTGAAGCTCCAAAAGCCAGGTCTAGCAAATCTAGCTGAGCAGTTAACCAACCTGAAAGTACTTAATCTTATCAATGTCAATATTTCTTCAACAATTCCTCGTACATTGGTAAATTATCTTCTTTGCGTATCTTGTCCCTCAGTGGATGCCTTTTGCAAGGTGAATTTCCTCCAGAGATTTTCCAGTTACCCAACCTTCATTTTCTTGGTATGATGATCAATCGAAATCTTACTGGATATTTGCCAGAATTTCAGAAAAACAGTCTCCTTGGAGATTTGAGACTTTCATTGACGAGATTTTCAGGTAAGATTCCATATTCAATAGAAAACCTTAAATCATTGCACTACTTGGATATATCTAGCTACTCCTTTTCAGGAACAATTCCTCCTTCACTAGGTAACCTTACCAACCTCGAACATTTGTTCCTTTCTGATAATGAATTTTCGGGTGGGTTGCCAACCTCCATTGGAAATCTTGCTTCTTTGAAAACTCTAGAAATTTTCTCATTCAATTTCTCAGGCAAAGATCTGGCTTCACTGGGTAATCTTACCCAACTCAGTTCATTGACAATTATTGGTAGCGATTTTTCTAACCTAAACTCTAGTTCATTGTCTTGGCTCGGTAATCTTAACCAACTCACTCTTTTGGACTTTTCCAACAGCAACTTAAATGGTGAGATCCCATATGTGCTCTCGAACCTAACACAACTTGCTGCGTTGAATTTGGGTCATAACCAATTAACTGGTCCAATCCCATATTGGTTGATGAAACTAAATAAACTATCCTCCCTCTTCTTGTGGTTTAATCAACTGAGTGGTCATATTCCAGTTGAAATTAGGAACCTAACTCAACTGCAGGAACTGGTATTTTCATCAAATCAATTGGAAGGCTCTATTCCTACCTCAATCTTTGAGCTCAGGAATCTTGTGTCGCTTGACCTTTCTTCCAACAATCTGGGAGGCACAATGGACCTAAACATGTCCTTTCATAGCTTGAAAAGTTTAAAAAGATTAGTTCTCTCATCAAATAAAATATCAGTGCTCGCCAGAAATGCTAGTAGTAATATGAATAAATTCTGGAACCTAGGTTTCAGTTCATGCAGCCTTAGCGAGTTCCCATATTTTCTGCACAAACAAGATGAATTGGTGTCGCTGGATCTTTCCTCTAACAAGATTGTTGGACAAGTGCCAGGATGGTTTTTAAATGTAAGTCTGAATATTTTGGAATATCTGAACCTTTCTCACAACCTATTGACAGGCTTCGAGCATGATAACTTTGTTCTCCCATGGAATAACCTAGCAACTTTAGACTTTAGGTTTAATAAGTTGCAAGGACCACTCCCAGTTCCATCAGTGTCGATCTATGCATATCTCATTTCAAACAATCAGCTTATAGGGGAAATTCCACCATCCATATGCAGTTTAAATGGTCTTCATGCTCTTGATTTATCTTACAATAACTTGAGTGGCATGCTTCCAGAATGTTTGGGCAATTTTAGTTCTGAGCTGTCGGTACTAACATTACAAGGTAACAACATTTATGGAAGCATTCCTCAAAGTTTCATGAATGGAACAGAGCTGGGGATGATTGATCTAAGCAACAATTCATTGCAAGGGAGAGTTCCTAAATCACTGGCCAATTGTCTTATGCTAAAATTTCTCAATCTTGGAAATAACCAAATCACTGATGTTTTCCCTTCTTGGTTGGGAGCTCTTCCGGAGTTAGAAGTTCTTGTCTTGAGAGAAAACAGATTTCATGGAGTAATAAAGGAACCTGAAGCAGATTTTGACTTTCCCAAGCTGCGAATCATTGATCTTTCTCATAACAGATTTGTGGGCAATCTTCCATCAAAGCATTTCAATTGTTGGAATTCCATGAAAGATGTCAATGCCAGTAATCTAACATATATGCATGATATACTAATTCCAGCAACTTATCCATAATCTTTGATTACTCATTAACATTGAGTAACAAAGGCACAGACAGAGAATATGAGAAGCTCTCCAATCTGATCACAGCAATTATTCTCTCTAACAACAGTTTTGCCGGAGAAATTCCAAAGTCAATTGCTAATTTAAAGGGGCTTCGAAATCTCAACCTTTCCCACAACAATCTGGAAGGTCAAATTCCATAATCTTTGAGTAACCTAAAGGCTCTAGAGTCATTGGACCTCTCCAGCAACAAGCTCTCAGGAAATATTCCTCAACAACTAGAAGAGATCACACCCCTTGCAGTTTTTAATGTGTCAAATAACAATCTCACTGGAGCAATACCACGAAGAAATCAATTCCTTACATTTGGAAACGATTCGTTTGATGGAAACACAGGATTGTGCGGAGAACCTTTGTCCAAAAAATGTGAAAAATCCGAGACATCACCGGATGAAGATCAACAATCAAAATCTTTTTTCGAATTTGGTTGGGAGGTAGTGTTGATTGGATATGCATGTGGGACAATTATTGGAGTGGTACTTGGTCAGATCTTCAGCACAAGAAAATATGAATGGCTTCTAAAGACTTTTCGGTTGCGACCGAAAAGTAATCAAAGGAGGAGGAAGAGGGGACACATGCAACGCATGTAATTAGTATTTGTTTTTTTAATAATGACTTTCAGACAAATAAGTGACAAAATAGAGACATTTGTCTCTATTTCAACACCTTTGTCTGGATTTCTTTTTTGCTTGCCTTTCTTTTAAAAAGAGTTGTAGCATCAAGTCAAGAATAATTGTGTTTTTGTATGGTTAGTTGATAATGGTTGTTTAGATTTTAGCTTCTTTTTTTTTATTTTTTTTATTTTTTTTATTTTGATGATGTATACCACGATTTTCCTCCGTCAAAAGTGAGGGTTATCAATAAAATTAGGAGGTACCATCCTCTTTTCTCTAAAAAAAATTTGTATGCTTATTTCTTTTTTTCTTCCAAATTTAAATAACCTCAAGGCTTAAAAATAACTCAGAGAACCAAGATCTTCATTTCAAATTGTTAACTAAGAGCCTGCTTGAGATCTGCAATGCCTGAAATATCATCTACAGTAATAATCATATCATCAACATAAAGAAGTAATATCACAATACCATTTTCAGATTTTCGAAGAAGTAAGACTGAATCATGTGGACTGGAGGTGAACTCAATCTGACTGACAACAGTATTGAATTTGGCAAACCATGCACGAGGAGTTTGCTTCAAACCATATAAGGCATGTCTCAGACGACATACTGTATTTGGTGGATGATAAAGACCATGAGGATGCTTCATATAAAATTCTTCAGCGAGATCACCATTGAGAAAAGCATTCTTGACATCCATCTGAAACAGACTTCATTGCCGAGCTGCAGAAATAGCAAGCAAACTGCAAACTAAGGTAAGGCGATCAACATGAGCAAAAGTCTCCTCATAATCAATATCATACTCTTGAGTGAATCCTTTAGCAACAAGACATGCTTTATAACACTCAATAGATCCATCTGAATATTTTTGATTTTGCAAACCTATTTGCATCTCACTGGATTTTTTTCAGGAAGAAGATCAACCAAGTCCCAAGTACCAGTCTTTATCAATGCCTGTAATTCATCTTGCATAGCTTGCTGCCAATGAGGATTAGAAGAAGCCTCCCTATAGGACTGAGGTTCATGCAAAGAAATAAGAGCAGAGAAACAATGATAATTTCGAAGGTAGGGGATGATTTCTCAATCGGGTATGATAGGGCGGAGATGAGTCACCAATGGTCTCTGGTGTAGTATCTGCAGGAGGGGCATGATCAGGAATAGGCGTTGATGGAGATTGGACATCTGCATGCTCACTATGAGTACCTGCATCAGGTGGAAACAACTTGATAGAGGGATAGTGGAGGTGGATCTGAAGGTGACACTGTGAACTTAGAAAAAGATAAGAACATAACATGTTCCCAGAAAATAACCTAATGAGAGATGCAAAGTTTCTTTGACACGGATCCCAACAACGATTCCATTTGTGTTGAATACTATAGCATAGGAAACAGCAAAGTCTAGCACGTGGTTCTAACTTGAAATGTTATGTTGGAGGAAGAATAACAAAACAAACACTCCCAAAAAACTTGAGAAGATCATAAGGAGGAGAAACGCAATAGAGGCACTCATAAAGAGACAAGTTATATTTGGTGACTGAAGAATGAACATGATTAATAACATAAACAGTTATAAGGGCAACTTTACTCTAAAAATATTCAGGACAAGAGAATGAAATGAGCATAGATCGAGTGGAATCTAAAATATAACGATGTTTTTGTTCGGCTCATCCATTTTGTTGAGAGGTATATGAGCATGATCGTTGTGAAATAGTCTCTTGTGCTTTTAAAAATTGTTGAATCTTAGAGTCAAGATATTCCTTGCCATTATCGGTCCTCAAAATTTTAATAGTCTTGGAAAATTATGTTTTGATCATGTTTGCAAAGTCAATATAAATTTGAGGTAATTCAGAACGCTGTTTCATAAGAAAAATCCATGTAAATCGAGAATATTCATCATAAATAAGATAAAATATTTAGATTCTCCCATAGTGGTTGTAGGTGAAGGTCCTCATACATCATAGTGGACCAAATCAAATGGGGAAACATAATTATGTTTATTATGTTGAAAGGATAAAGTTGGTTATTTTCCAAGTTGACAGAGACACAATGGAAATATGAGTCTTTAACGGAACCTAGTGAACCATTAGAAACTAAATGACGAAGTTTATTTAACGAGGCATGACCAAGACGCATATGACACAAGTGAGAAGAAGATGGAGTAGATACATCACATAGATGGGGAAAAATGATTTGAAGGAAGATGCAGAGAGGTAAGTTCAAACAGATGTCCAATTCTACGGCATGTCCCAAGAATTTGTCCCGTCTGCGGATCATGCACACAACCATTAGTGGAGAATATCAATTCTAATCCAACTTCACATAGTTGACTAATAAAAATAAGGTTAAATGTAAGTTGGGAATAATAAATGTATTTGGTAATGTGAGTGTAGATGTTGATATGTAGCCAAACTGACTTACAAGCATTTATGAACCATCTGCAGTGAACATTGGAGAAATACTTGTGGTGTGAGAGGTGGAGGAAAATAATAGGGATTGATAATTCATATGATTGCAACACAACCAGAGTCAAATAAACCAAGGAGAATTCCTTGAATTGATAGATAAGGTGCTGGATATGAAGTGGGTTTTATGGCGTAATATCGGTAACGCAGCGGAATCGCGAAAATTAAAAATTTTCGATTTCAAAAATTTTTCTCGGATAAATTAAATAAACTTATTTATTTAATTACCCAATTATCAAATTCTGAAAAATTACACAAGAAATCAATTTTCTTAGTAATTACCGAATTGCCCCACAACTTTGCAAATTGATCATTTTAGTCCTAAAATTGTCAAATAAAATTTGGATGATTCTAAATCATTTCTAAAATGATTTCCAACATATCCAATACATCAAAATCAGATTTGCAACATTAAACCACAATTTCTTATAAATTGCCGAAAGGTCCTCATAGTTTGTATTTTGTTCATTTTAGTCCCCAAATTGTCAAATACAATTTTAGGTGATTCCAAATCAGTTCTAAAATTATTTCCAACATGTACAATACATGAGAATACAAATTTGCAACATAAACCCCAAAAATTGTGTAATTGTCGTGAGGCCCTTATTGGGCAAAATTATGCATTTTGCTCTTTTAATGTTCAAACACACATCAGATCAAATCCAATCATCCAAAAAATTTATATGCATCATATACACATCAATATACACTACATATATGAAAATCCCTAAATTTGGAATGGATTAAGAACCCTAATTTTACAATTTTATCAAATTGACCAATTTCACCAAATCCATTAAATCCATTACTTTAATTCAAACTTTACAACACCAAACAAGTCTCACCATCATGAAACAACTCAAGAACAATTCTAGGTCATCAATGAGTGGCTTAGCAACTCTAGAATGACAACTTGATTATCAAATAATCAAAAGAGAGCTTATGAAACCATTTGAAACTCACTTTGAATCCATACATGCAAACATCTTTCTTTCAAGTTCATAATCAATTAAAACATAAACTATAAGTAAAGAGAAAACATCAAAGCAACACAAGATGAAGCTAATCATGTTAGAAACATTTTCTATGTTGAAAGCTTTAAAGAAAAAACTTACAAAAACATGACTTTTCCAAGATTTCTTCTTTAGCCTCCAAGCCTTTTTCTCTCTCAACTCTATTATGTTTATTTGGTAACTTATGAACTCCTTAAATCCTAAAAGTGAAACAAAACAATATTTACCTCACAAATTTAAGCCTTGGCCGAATTTTGAGCATATATAAAATATCTAGATATTTTTATTTCATTTAAAGCTTACTTTATCAACTTGTTAATTTGATCATTACAACTTTAATGAAAATTCAACAAGTCAACAAAAGCAACTCAAGGCATATCCTAAAATATCAAAACTTAAGATATTTATATTTATAATTAATTTAATTATTTAACAATTAAATAGTTAGATAATTATTTAAATACAAATATTTTAAATATATGTATAATATTTACTTTAAATATCCAAATACATTTATTTTATGATATATGTCAAATATCACAATTTGACATTTAATTAATGTGTATTTAACAAATTCTATCATTACGTACAAATACACAATAATTTTGGAAATGACTATTAGGTCTTCTCGCATGTATTTTTCGTTTAACCTTTAAACGAATTATAAATAATCAGTATTATTCATAAATGTTGTCCTAGTGCTCTATGAGTATATTTCACTAGTGAGACTCTCTAGATTCAGACATATCCGTCACGAAATTCAATTTTGTGTCTATAATTTACCCACCCTTAAATTATGACGACCACAAATAAACTTGCTGAATCATACAGGTCGAGGTCATTGCATACGTATAATCCCTCTGTCATAGGTATCCGGATTATCCCAAAGATATTGATATAAACGTCAAATCTCTATAGGGATAATATCGTCGACGATTCTATTAGCAATCTATAAATAACATTCGGAACTCACTTCCGAAGTATACTATGGCCATAGATTTAACTGATTGCTAATCACATATGGACTACCTATGCTCTGTACACATAATTGGCAGATCATATCTTGACACACACAGGATATCCTGAGGATCGGTACACACCCAACGAACATGCGGAGGTCTGATCTAAATAGATCGGTGACGTGATTGCCATCAAAGTGTGGAGGATGTCTCATACATCCACAGTGGTATCTCAAGTCGAAGGACCACTATGCTACTCAACCCGAGAAGATTCTTATTGACATTGGTGTACCATCCATTAAGAATCTTCGGTGAGTCGTTCAGTGTTTATCCACTATAAACACCTACACGTCTATATGAGCCTCCCCAGACTCATGGTTCATTGGGATAAACCATCGGACCAAGTCTCGATATACGACATGTACTGGTCTCAACGGATTTGACTAACCGACCCGTGTTAGTAAATTTTGACCAGGAACTATATTTAATAATATACATTTAGCAGTGACACTTCCCAATGTCAATTACAAACTACCTTTGTAACTGTGTACTGCATTATTTATTATCAGGCCTTTGTCTAATATATACATATCACTAAACCACCTTTAGTTTCAATCTAATCGTAATCAGATCGAATATGTATATAAAAACAATAGGTGTAACCATAAAAAAAGTAATATTATGGAAAAAAAATGGGATATTCGTATTCATGAATTAGACATAAATACGGTCCGGATTGGCGTTCTGAGCATCAACCCCAACATGATATACCAGAAGGAATTGAAAGTATTTGTCTAAGAAGTGTTTCTAAGTTATCAGTAGAGTCAGAAAAGTCATTGACTTTATTGACAATAGTAACGACGAAATTGACAGACCTTGGGGGCTGATTAGATCTTGGTGGACGAGTATGACACTGCTCAATAGAATGGTCAGACAGTTTGCAGTAACGACATTCTTCCTTAGAAGGATAATTGTAAGCTATATATCATTTTTTCTTACATTCGTGACATTCAGTAAAACGATATTCAGACGGAGTGTGACCAGCCTTGTTACAGGTATAACAAAATTTTCCTCTTTTGCTGGAATTATTGCTTACAGTAGCAAGCACAACATCATCTCGAGGAGGCTTAAGTAAGCTTAGTCGAGTTTCATCAGATAATAAACGAGAGACAACAACTTCTAATTTAGGCATGGGAGATTGATGTAACAAGGAAGCTCGACAAGATTCAAAGTCATTAGTAAAGGCCATAAGAAATTGAATTAGCCGCATACGGCCATGGTGTGCCACATAATTAGTTGTATCAACAGTGCAACTCATATATGGTTCCGACAGAGCAAGTTGGTACCAAATATTCTCTATTTGAGCAAGAAAATTAGTAAGAGATTGACATTTCTCTTGTTTCAAAATATACAACTTTTCCCACAGTTGATACTGACTAGAGAGATCAGAAGTGGTGTACCTTAATGCAAGCATATTCCAAATTTCTTTGGCATTTTCATAGCGGCCAAATTGATGATGAATGGTTGGAACCGAAGTATTCTGGAACCATGTCAGAATTTGGTGATTCTTACTGTCCCAATCATCGAAACGGTCAACGAGTTGTCCTTTAGTTTCATCAGTGAGCCGAGTAGGGGACTTGATATCTCCAGTAATATATCGCCATAGTTTTCGACCCTTGAGAAAACTACGCATTCCTTTAACCCAAAGACGGTAGTTTGAACCTGTGAGGATGGTAGGAATGGGTTGCATAGCATCTGACTTTTCCATTTTTCAAATATTATAAGAACGGGATTGATTTTGACTGATTCTGAGGTTACCGTTACGTCTAGAATGGTCGAAAATGGTGGAAATGAAATTTTATTAGTCAAAATCCGATACAGAGATCAAAATATAAAGTTTCAGAAGTTACTGGGGTCAAAGAGTAATTTCTAAAAGTTCAGGGGATAAAATATAATTTTCAAAAGTACAATGGTCAAATTATAATTTTTGAAAAGTTAAGGGACCAAAATGTAATTTTTTGAAAGTATAAGGGTCTTTCTGTAATTTACTATAATTTTACTGACGTAGCAGACACGTGGCACTGGCGTGTCTACTAATATGTTGATGACATGGCAATGACTATGCACTGATGTGGCACTAACTGTATACTGACTTAACGCTGACATGGCGATGACTGTGTGATGCTGTGATGATGACTGTGTGATGATGTGGTGCTTACTGTGCACTGATTGGTCGCTGTCGTGGCTGCTGACATGGTCGTCTTCAAACTTCGTCTGGCGCGTGAGGCGCGTGTATGGAGTGTGACTCACTCGCCAGCACGTGCAGGCGCGTGCGGTTTCCTTGGACCTCCATTTTTCTCCAGAAAATACCATCGTGCTCGCCTCGACGTGAACAAGTTGATGGTATACTCAAAATTGATTTTTGACAACTTTCTTGAAACTTGAATTTTCCCAATCGAGTTCTGTTTGATGTGTTCTTCAACCTTTGGAAAGAACCTAAGCTCGTGATACCATGTGAGAATTTATGAAGAAAATGTGTATTAAATTTGCTTGAATTTAGAACTACAATGAGAGGCCTTTATATAGCCATTATATAACTACCATATAAATACACAACTACACAACAACCATATTAAATATAATCTAAAAATTAAATACAACTACAATATTAATATTAGGTTGAATTCTAACTTAATCTAATTAATGTTAGGTTGAATTTTAAAATAATCTACATATAATTTTGTTGTGGCTTTACTAATTGTCAAAATTTGATAATGACATTTTTCGTGGCTCACTCGCATCTAAATAAATGTGAATATATCCTAAGAGCATAGAGACTTATATTAACAACTCACTTATAAAGAGTGTAACATCCCAGATTTTCGGGACTGTTTTATAAGATTCCCAGTATAGTCTTGGAATAGAATGATAATAAAGAATAAGTGTTTTAGTGATGAAATATGGATCAGAATTTTATGAAATGAATTTTCGTCGCGTGGGAAAGCGCGTGGGGACCAAGAATCAGTTACGTGATTTTTACTATATGCGTATAGTTTACAGTTTTGGGCATGGATTTAGCAAACAAACTCCGATTGAGTTGATTCTTGAACCATCAGACTCTTTTTTCTGAGACGAACAACTTTCAACGTTGAATACATTTCGAGAATCGCATCAGAAGGGCTTCAATAGTGATTATTTCCGATTTTACCCTTATAAGTGAGGGCATTTTGGTAATTTATGAGTATAGATATTTTGTATTATTATTAATTATTTTTATTACTATTAGCCTAATACAGAAATCAAAGGAAAACAAAGAAAAAGAAAGATAAGAAGAGACAGAGAGCGGCGAGAGAGAGAAGAAAGAGAAAAAGAAAAAGAAAAAGAGAGAAATAGAGTTTTAGTCCCGATCCGGCCGATCCGTAGTTCAAACCCGACTGAGCCTTTAAGGAAAAGTGTAGATCTCGTCGAGAGGATCATTTTGGTGGTGGTTTCATCTTGGGAAACTCCCAATTTTTGTAGAGATCTCGGTAAGAAACTTTTTATGGTTTTTCTTGATTTCCCGTTGATCCGGAACTCCGATCGACGAACCGTCAGCGGCATTAGAACCGGGAGGGGGAGACGAACTTGCGGCCACCGGAAAATCCGGATTTTGGAAGGAGCGTGGCACTCACGCGCTCCTCACGTGGCGGCGCGTGAGGCCCACGCGCAGACAGAAGGAGAGGCGCGTGGACCCCACGCGCCAGGAAGAATTCTGCCGCCGATTTCCCGAGTCTCCTCCATGAATTTCAGACCATTCCGAGTAGTAACGGACTTCCGAATCTTAATTTTCGTTAAGTTTACGAGAGCGATCGAACCACGTTTCTCGCATATTCTTTCATGTATTCTAGTTAGGATTATGTTCCTTATATTAAATTCTTTTGACTGTTAGGTGATCGTGATACCGTAAGCAGGGACGGTCCTGCTGCCTAGTTCCTTTATCTGTAGTCGGCTCTCCAGGTGCGTGGATAAGCCTGTAACATTGATGTTTTCAAAAGTATACAGTATGTATGTTTTCTTAAATGAATTTTTAAGGTAATGCATTAAATGATTTTGTTTTTAGAAAGTTTATATATTTTGCTACGAAGTATGGATCGAATATTGATTATGTTGAAATCATGTGTTTGCGATATATGAGAAACTTGCATGATTTGAGATATATGAGCATGGATTTTGGAAATGATTTTTATGTTAGGATGCCCCCCGTGTACATATATGTGCCAGATTATTTACCGTGAGATGAGGTCTCATGTTGCCAGTTTTGCTCCGGATGCCAGTTTGTGTGGGGAAGCCCCATGTTGCCAGCTTTGCCATATTGTCATGAGGTTGTGCATATAGATGAATAAACAGATTTATCATTACAGAGTATTTTTTAGCAGTATGAGCTTTATGAGAAATGAGATTTACGATTTCAAGTAAATGTTTGAGATATTGATTTACAACTTATGTATTTATTTATATTATGAAAGACTTATTCGATCCACTTTGTTACTTGTTTTTCCACGGCACTAAGCTGTGATCCATTGCACTAAGCGTGAGCTTACCCCCATTTCCTTAACATTTCAGGTTCAGCAGTTTAGTAGATTATCCTTTCCATCTGCTTTTTCGTCATCATTTCCTGCCAGTAGAGAAAGGTTGTGCCAACAGTAGAGTGTCTTTGTTATGTTTTTCTTGGAAGAATTTGTTGTCTAATGTTAGGCATGAGCCTTATTTGTTACTGAGGATGTTGTATTTTTCTTCATGGATATTATGTTGAGTTGGATCATGAAGATCCATGTTATGATGGTATTTTCAGTTTAGATTTTTCCTTGTATTTGGAGGATTAGTCCATATTAAAGGGGAAACTCTACCAATTTCAGGTCTCCGACTCACCCCTACCCTACCTAAGGGGACGGGTGTGACAATTAAGAGGTCTCATGTTGCCAGTTTTGCTCCGGATGCCAGCTTTGTCATATTGTCATGAGGTTGTGCATATAGATGAATAAACAGATTTATCATTACAGAGTATTTTGAGCAGTATGAGCTTTATGAGAAGTGAGATTTACGATTTCAAGTAAATGTTTGAGATATTGATTTACGCTTATGTATTTATTTATATTATGAAAGACTTATTCGATCCACTTTGTTACTTGTTTATCCACGGCACTAAGCTGTGATCCATTGCACTAAGCGTGAGCTTACCCCAATTTCCTTAACATTTCAGGTTCAGCAGTTTAGTAGATTATCCTTTCCATCTGCTTTTTCGTCATCATTTCCTGCCAGTAGAGAAAGGTTGTGCCAACAGTAAAGTGTCTTTGTTATGTATTTTCTTGGAAGAATTTGTTGTCTAATGTTAGGCATTGAGCCTTATTTGTTACTGAGGATGTTGTATTTTTCTTCATGTATATTATGTTGAGTTGGATCATGGAGATCCTATGTTATGATGGTATTTTCAGTTTAGATTTTTCCTTGTATTTGGAGGATTAGTCCATATTACAGGGGAAACTCTGCCAGTTTCAGGTCTCCGTCTCACCCCTACCCTACCTAAGGGGACATGTGTGACAATTAATGGTATCAGAGCCCAGGGTTTATAGATTCTGTAGACACTTCAATTTCTTTATTAGTTATTCTATGTCTTCTAGCGGTTGACATCTTTCATGTGTTTTTAGATGCCTCCGCGTCCTAGAGTTTGAGGTGCAGGTCGAGTCCGTACTCGTAGGATAGCAAATGTTAGCCAACCTTCTAGGGCACCTCCAGTTGATGAGGAGGTTAATTCTTATGAAGGGGAAACCTTTGAAGGGAACCCTAATTCTGTTGTAGGAGATTCGCTAGCCTTGGTTTTCGGAGATAGTACTTCAGTTCATCATCTCTCCTAGCAGTAATGTTCCCTCTGGTGCTTACCATTATCCGTATTTCTACCCTCAAGCATGGGGTCATGGTCCAACTCAGGTAGCTCCTATAGTTAATGAGGATAATATTGCTAAAAGAGTGAAAGAATATGGAGCTGTTGAGTTTGATGGGAAGAAGGATCTCATTGTAGCTGGGAATTTCTTGGATAGAGTTGAGAAGGCTTTTGAGCTGATGAGATTGACTGATGAACATGTATGCCACCATGTGTATCGACTTTTGACTGAGTAGGCTGATAAATGGTAGTTTTGTGTCAGTAGGAAAATGTCTGGACGTGGCCGTGGTACTAGTATTTAACGTGGGAGAGGTATAGTTTGTTAATGCGTGAGAATGTCGAGTAATAGTATAGAGATACCCCATACTTAGTCGATAGATCTTGAGTTTGATATAGCTTTAGATGATGTTCATCTGATTGTTGAGGATAACAAGGGTTCTAGACCTATACCTCCAGTAGTTTCAACAGTTGCCCTATCGTTATTCCTATAGCTGAATCTGACGTGATTTCTATGGTTGTACCTAGCATGAAACTTCTGTCGCAGTTATAATATCGTTGTGAGTTAGTAGGTAGAAGACATTAGAACTTTGGTGTTTAAGAGATGAGAAAGAAGACCTTGTTGATACTCATATTTAATTAATCAATATTTATGATTACATTATGGAATATAACAACTGGGTTGTGTTGCAAGGACATGATCATCTTCGAATTGATAATCTTCCCATTGACGTTTCACGCATAGAGACATTAGAATGAGGCCGTCGATGATTTGAATTTTGAGACTGTCAGGAAACTTGATTTTGTTGTAGCCTTGAACGATGCTTCTATATGATTCTTCGATAGTAGTGAAGATTTGCCAATCTTTATCATTGGTATTGCTTTCTAGACTTCGACGTACTGAGTCTGCGAAAAGAGCTCTAAGATCACAGGAATGATGGGAAGTAATCTCTTCTGGGAAAATATCATCGTATCCATAGTAAGCTCTAAGCTTTGGTCTAGATGGCCAACAAGTGAGTCTCCAATCAGTGAGTTGACGTGATGATATGATTCTTATAAGATGAATTGGATGGTAAACGAGCGAATAGTCATTCGACCATTCTGGGGTAATGGTTTCGATCCAGACAGTAATACTTTTGTGGCGTTTATACCATCGATACAAAATATTACTGATGAATGGAGGAAGCTCACCAAGGCTATCTTCTGAGATACCAGGATAGTTGGGATGGATTGGACTTGGTCCAAGAATAAATCCATTTAGGAAACCGAGTTCAAACAAAGTACCGAGACTCCACTGGCAATGATTGAAGAAATCTGACTGTTGATGAAAACTGTGGAGTGGAATCTGTGATATCCACAGTGAACAATCGCTGAATTATTTTTGTATTGGATTAAACCATCTGTTTTTCCATTCAAAATGGTTCTAAGAATGAAACACCATCTCAAGAAGTTTGTAGGAACTCTTGCCACGATATCCATTGCAATCTCTTTCGGCAAAAGAGCGGATGGAGCTTCATTAAGACATTTGTAAATATCTCTCCAAAGGTCTCGAACATATTTAGAGTCTATAATTGCTCGATCAGTGACTGGCCATTTACAAAGCTTTTGGTATATCACCTTAGCTCTGACAGATCTTGAATAGAGGTTAGGATTGGCAGATGAGAATGCCATTGAAGAAGGTTTTGGGAAATTCCTTAACTCGTGCATCTCTTTATAGAGAGAGATACCAATAATTCTTCATGACAAGATACTTTCACAGTATCTATGCATAATTGGAAGGGTTAATAATTGTCGAGCTGATTAGATGTAAAGCAGATATTTGAGGGACATGCAAATCTTCTTTTAAATAGTGGGAAACTTAAGAAGGTGGATTTTTCGTAAATTTCTAAAAACTCTTTACAGCTGTTGTCTATTGAGGACCCTTGGTGGAGCCTTTTCTTTAAAAGATGGGATAGTTGGTTTGTAAGTTGTGACTCTAAACTCCACAGATATAACTTCTCACATTCGACCAGGTTCGAATCAGCAGTTGTAGGGATGAAGAAATTTCGAGGACGAATTTTTATAAGAGGGGTGAAATGTAACATCCCAGATTTTCGGACTGTTTTAGGAGATTCCCCGAGACTGACGATATAGTCTTGGAATAGAATGATAATGAAGAATAAGTGTTTAGTGATGAATATGGATCATAATTTTATGAAATGAATTTTCGTCGCGTTGGAAAGCGCGTGGGGACCAAGAATCAGTTACGTGATTTTTACTATATGCGTATAGTTTACAGTTTTAGGCATGAATTTAGCAAACGAACTCTGATTAAGTTGATTCTTGAACCATCAGACTCGTTTTTCTGAGACGAACAACTTTCGCGTTGAACACATTTCGAGAATCGCATCAGAAGGGCTTCAATAGTGATGATTTCCGATTTTACCCTTATAAGTGAGGGCATTTTGGTAATTTATGAGTATAGATATTTTGTATTATTATTAATTATTTTTATTACCATTAGCCTAATACAGAAATCAAAGGAAAACAAAGAAAAAGAAAGATAAGAAGAGACAGAGAGCAGACAGAGAGAGAAGAAAGAGAAAAAGAAGAAAAAGAGAGAAATAGAGTTTTAGTCCCGATCCGGCCGATCCGTAGTTCAAACCCGACCGAGCCTTTAAGGAAAAGTGTAGATCTCGTCGAGAGGATCATTTTGGTGGTGGTTCATCTCTTGGAAACTCCCAATTTTTGTAGAGATCTCGGTAAGAAACTTTTTATGGTTTTTCTTGATTTCCCGTTGATCCGGAACTCCGATCGACGAACCGTCAGCGGCATTAGAACCGGGAGGGGGAGACAAACTTGCGGCATCGGAAAATCCGGATTCTGGCCGGAGCGTGGCGCTCACACGCGCCTCCGTGGCGGCGCGTGAGGCCCACACGCAGACAGAAGGGGAGGCGCGTGGACCCCACGCGCCAGGCAGAATTCTGCCGCCGATTTCCCGAGTCTCCTCCGTGAATTTCAGACCATTCCGAGTAGTAACGGACCTCCGAATCTTAATTTTCGTTAAGTTTACGAGAGCGATCGAACCGCGTTTCTCGCATATTCTTTCATCTATTCTAGTTAGGATTATGTTCCTTATAGTAAATTCTTTTGACTGTAGGTGATCGTGATACCGTAAGCAGGGACGGTCCTACTGCCTAGTTCCTTTATCTGTAGTCGGCTCTCCAGGTGCGTGGATAAGCCTGTAACATTGATGTTTTCAAAAGTATACAGTATGTATGTTTTCTTAAATGAATTTTTAAGGTAATGCATTAAATGATTTTGTTTTTAGAAAGTTTATATATTTTGCTACGAGGTATGGATCGAATATTGATTATGTTGAAATCATGTGTTTGTGATATATGAGAAACTTGCATGATTTGAGATATATGAGCATGGATTTTGGAAATGATTTTTATGTTAGGATTACCCCGTGTACATATATGTGCCAGATTATTTGCCGTGATGAGGTCTCATGTTGCCAGTTTTGCTCCGGATGCCAGTTTTTGCCGTGGGGAAGCCCCATGTTGCCAGATTTGCCATATTGTCATGAGGTTGTGCATATAGATGAATAAACAGATTTATCATTACAGAGTATTTTTTAGCAGTATGAGCTTTATGAGAAATGAGATTTAACGATTTCAAGTAAATGTTTGAGATATTTTGATTAAAACTTATGTATTTATTTATATTATAAAAGACTTATTCGATCCACTTTGTTACTTGTTTATCCACGGCACTAAGCTGTGATCCATTGCACTAAGCGTGAGCTTACCCCCATTTCCTTAAGATTTCAGGTTCAGCAGTTTAGTAGATTATCCTTTCCATCTGCTTTTTCGTCATCATTTCCTGCCAGTAGAGAAAGGTTGTGCCAACAGTAGAGTGTCTTTGTTATGTATTTTCTTGGAAGAATTTGTTATCTAATGTTAGGCATTGAGCCTTATTTGTTACTGAGGATGTTGTATTTTTCTTCATGGATATTATGTTGAGTTGGATCATGGAGATCCTATGTTATGATGGTATTTTCAGTTTAGATTTTTCCTTGTATTTGGAGGATTAGTCCATATTACAGGGGAAACTCTGCCAGTTTCAGGACTCCGTCTCACCCCTACCCTACCTAAGAGGACGGGTGTGACAAAGAGTGCCATAAACTAAGACCATATAATTTTTTTTCAATAGGTACTAGTCTTCACATCCATTTGCTCTTCATCACCAATATGTTTCGACATCTTTTATGGTAATATCCGCTAATACACATCAAAGTTTATTGCATCATCAAAATCTATCTTGCGACTATGTCGCAACATTCCTTACCCTGAACTACTATTTATTTCGTGATCCTGCATAATCAGTGGTGGCTCGGTTTTTAATATTTAAATTGTTGATTTAAACTTACAGGTCCACGTTAAATGTCTTAGTAACATATTAAATAATTATTTCCATATGATCTAATTTTATTGCTACTGATCGGTGAATAAGGGCAAAGAACATATTGATGACAATAAGGATTTAGAGTTATACCCCAATCTGGTATTGAAGTGGTGTCTCAAAATTGGTTGCTCTGAAGGTGGAGGTTGTGCTATTATAAGACATAGAGATGAAGGATTCCTATAGCCAGTGCAAGACAATTACTTAACACGATATAGTTTTTCCTCTCTCTACGTCAATTTCGATTGCTCTAGAGGAAACACTTTTGGTTTCTTTTCAGGTTAATTAGAGTGATGTAATAATTCTCTACAGTTTGGCCGTTGAATTTCCTACTTCTAATTTACCATGTGATTGCTTTAGATTGGGTATATTTTATTACCCCGTTTTAGATTTGTTTTATTTTTTATTATAGCCTTTCTCTTCAGGTCCACCTGATCCGCCAACTAATTATGAGCAGAGAGATAATGAGGATTAACTTATATGTATTTTTTTATGTTGTACTTGTTACATATTATAAAGTTTATGTAATAAAATTTTTATTTTATTATTGTTGTGTTTATTTTATAATTTATGTAATTAATATATTTATTTTATAATTTTACTAATACTAATAATATTGTTTAAATAAATTTAATTTTTAAAAATATAAAAAATGACCATTTTTTAATTAAAAGGCATAGAAACGCCCAAATTGCGACAAAACTGGTTCCGTCTCAGTTTAGCGACGGAACATATTCTGTCGCTATTTAGAGACGGAACATATTATGTTGCAAAATTGCGACTAAATGTATTCCGTCGTTGTGTAGCGACGGAAGTACTCCATCATAATTTAACAACGGAATCTGTTACGTCGCTAAATAGAGACGGAACATATTCCGTCTCTATTCCGTTTCTATATTAGCGACGGAAAAGCTAATCCGTCGCCATTATTTTTACGACGAATAGAATAGAGACAAAATTTTCCGTCTCTATTCTGTCACTAGTGCCCCAGTAGAGACAGAATAGAGACGAAAAAATCTGTCTCTATTTCACAGTTTTCTTGTAATGGAAGTTTAAGCAGACATATGATGAATGCTTAATTTACCTCAAATAAATTGAGTTTTGATATTATATTTCCACCATGCACATCAATACTGTAACTTTGTGCAACTTTGATGGGACTAGGCCTTTTACTGCCACTTGCTTCAAACATTCAAACAACCAAAACACACATATGAATAGATAAGATTATTGGTCCAAACCAAAAAAAGACATAACTGTTAGTGAAATATTCACATGATGGCTTTTGATGACGCAACATTTGAAGTCTTCAACGGGCATTAACAAGACATTACAAAAGGATGTCAAAGCACATTAGTGGTTAAGAGCAATGAATGTGAAAACTAGCGAAGAGAAATGAAGAAAAACTTGTTTAGTATTATCTTAGGGCTTTAAATGTAAAGTGAAATGTTTACTTAAGTATCTAAGCTCATATGACACATACTGTCACGACCCACTCCCTAGGGCGGGCCTAACCCTAGAAAGAAGTCTGCGATCAACTTCAGCTCGAGCAATCTATATGTCAACCCCACCATTTGATTTCACACAATAATACATCATAAATTACAAATACATGGAATATACATCAAATACATGGTTTACAACACGTCTTCATAATATACAAGGGACGACTCAAATGTCTTGACAAACTCGAAAATACAACTGTGGCACGTGGGTCCAAATTATGTACTGCTCCTGTTGTGCTCGCGAACTACCTGGAATGTTTGGGGGAAGAGGGGAGTGAGCTTAAAAAGCTCAGCAAGTAAGCACTCATTCTCAACATGACCTCACCAACAAAATAGGATATATATATATATATAATATATGGTAATTAATATATGAAAATATCAGTTAAGATATATAACAGCTATCTCAGGCAGAACATACTCACAACAACACATCTCATCTCATTTCACCATCAACTCATCTCAAAATCACATAGTACTCAATATTTCAATTCATAGTGCAAATATACAATTTGTATCTCAAATTAGTATTCACCATTATGTTCTCATGCTATCGATTACTCAATCAATTTTCTAACAAACATATATAAATATATATATATATGTATATATTTATATATTTATATTATAATACAATATATGAAAATAACATATATTATAATATCATCACAACAATCATCCCACAACAATACAAACATCCATCAAACATGGTTGCTAATCCAGGTCTAGTATAACAGAGGATTGAAACCAATGGGAGAGTATCTCATGACAACTCCCAAGGTTTCCAAACATATCAACTCGCAAAATGTGAGTGAAATATAACCAATGTGGGAGTCCCTGTATACCCCCAAATAAAAAAACCAATGGGAGAGTACCTCATGACAACTCCCAAGGTTTTCCATAATCTCATACCATCTGATGTATCATCACATCTCATCTCAAATCCGACCACTATTATACAAAACCCGACAGCATAACACAACAGCACACATCATCAAACACAATCACATCTCACATCCAATCCATCAATCTCATCTCAATAATCATGATTTCATATTTATCATGCTTTCAACTATTCAATATTATATTTCAACAAAATATATTTAATATAAATATATAATTATAATATACCATTATATTTATATACACCGATTCTCACAACAACCATCAATCATCAAACAATTATGTTAAGAGAATCACCACGGAGTGTACTTACCTCTATCCATGCAAAAGCTCTGAATAAATCTATATCCTCGCCAAGAATCGAGCTCCAACGATCTTCAAATCTCTCAAAGAAAGATCCACTGGTCAGCAAACCTCTCAAGGATCACAGCGACGGCTTCAGAACTTGCTGATACACTTAATGAGACAAGCGGGCCCCACAACGAAGATCGGGCCCCACAATTAAAAAGCGGTCCCCACAACTAGATACTTTCAACGGTGGATATATATACCAAAATTCTCGTATAATCGAGAGCAACGATCTGATATGTTCGGATCGCCGATCTAACGGTCAGATCTCAAATTCTAGTAATATTCCCGAATTACCGGTAATTATAAAATGGAAAACAACTCAAACGATGTCGGATCAGGAAGTGACCACTGGCGTTGGAAAGATCTCGGCCTGAAAAACACTCACTCGCCGGAGATGGCCGTCAGAAGTGATCGGAGGTGGTCGGAAAATGCAGAAACGACGGCGACGAATCCTCATCTTCTGGCGGCGCGTGAAGGAGCGTCTGGTGTCTGTTCGGCTCGATCTCGGTGGATCTGGAAAGCTGACGTCGGTAGCTTTCCGATGGACCTGCCCGTGGCTGAAGGTGACCGACGTAGGAGCGGCGGTGGTGATTTCAAGTTTAGGCAGAAGAGAAGCTGTGGGAGACAAAAAAATAGGAGATAGATAATTTTTTTTTCCTTTTCCTTCCTTTCAACGCGTCTCCCTCTCTCTCTCTTAAAAACTTTCAAAAGCATTTTTTTTTTATTTTATTTTTTTTTGTTCTCTTTTGCCCCACTGCTTATCTTTCACTCTTTTTTTTTATAAGGTATTACAACCTACCCACCTTACAAAAATTTCATCCCCGAAATTTCTCAATCCTCGAATAGCTCTGCGTATTTCTCCCTCAGGTCTTGTTCTAATTCTCAAGTTGCCTCTCGAAAATGATGATTAGTCCACAAGACCTTCACAAGAGGAATACATCAGGATCTCAACTCTCGAATCTTTTGATCTATGATTTCCACGGGCTGATCTTCGTATGACAAGCTCTTGCTCAGGCCCAACAGTTAACTTTCTAAAATGTGACAATAGTTTGGTACAAACTTCGCTATAATGGATATACGAATCACTTTATGAATCCTGTTAAATTCCGATGGTAATGCTAGACGATACGTCATTTTTTTTCCCACTCTCTTCAAAATCTCAAAGAACCATTACATCTCGAAAAAGACATTCTTTTCCGGCCAAACCTCAATGCCCCATCATAATAGGAAATTTTCAAGAATATTGTATCCCGAATTTGGTACTCGAGATCATACCCATACTGTTACCAAACTCTTCTATCGATTCTACTCAACCAACAGTCTCCCTCAGATCAACCCGATCATCAGATGTCATATCTACCAAGTTTGAGCCAAGAATCTGTCCATCTCCAACCTCGTCCCAACAAACAAAAGTCTTAAATCGTCTCTCTCGTAAAGCCTTAAATGGAGTCATGTCGATTCTAGTAAAAAAACTATACTTATAAGCAAACTCGATCAAATGCAAATGTTTACCCCCAACTCCCATTTATGTCACAACACACAACCTCAATAAATCTTCTAACATCTGAATAGTCCGCTCTGACTGACCGCCTGTTTGAGGGTGGAATGAGGTGCTCGTATAAATCTTTGATCTGATAGTCTTCTAGAAACTCTCCCGAAAATGAGAAGTAAATCCGAGAACTCTATCTGATACAATCGATAAGGGTATACTATGCAATCGTACAATCTGCTCACAAATAAATAATTTTACTAGTTCATAATCCCCGTATAACTCGAATCGCTAGAAAATGAGCAGACCTAGTCAATCGATCCACTACTACACAAATTGCATCATAACCATACCGTGTCTTCGACATTCGTACCATAAAATCCATCGCGATATTTTCCAATAGCCACTCAGGTCTAGGTGAAAGCTGGAGTAATCCAACTGGATGTTGATGCTCTCCTATATCCTACTGACAAACTAAACACCAAGATATAAACATTTAAATCACTCTCTTCATTCCCACCCACAATAAGTATTCTTTAGATTTTTAATGCATCTTGGTGCTCTCAATTTCATATAATAATGATCATCGTGTGCCTCATCCAAGATCTCCCACTTGAGCTTTCTCGTAGATGGTATCACGACTTTATCACTAATAATTATAAATTCTCTGAACTCAATCTGAAAGTAGTAATATCATTCATTCCAATATCTGCTCTCTATTTTCCACATTGGTTAAACCGTTTGTGCTATAATAAATCTATCTAACAGTGTGTGTCGAACCTTATATTGACAAGAATACTCCTACTATCGAACATTCCAAAAGTTAAACATACCAATGTCATCTCCTCAGAGATTCTCTGTCTAACTCTCAAAAAATGATCACATTCTTCCTACTCGGTGTATCAGTAACTTCATTGACCTTTCAAGGATGATAATCAATAGTACAATCATAGTCACTTTGAAACTCTAACCAACGTGTCTATTTTCTTAATTGAGATATTTCTGTGTGGAAAAATATTTCATACTCTAATGATCATTATACATCTCACACTCATCATCATTATGATTAATGCCTCCAATTATTATTATTATTTTAACATGTGTCACAACTTACAATCCAACTATCTCATTTCCTAAAGAAAATGCTCCACTTAGGGTCCCGCACAGACAGCAGCTGTAAAGAGATTTTAGCAATTTACACAAAATACACCACCTTAAGATTCCCACTACTGAAAAGAGGATTTACAGGTCCCTCATATCTGTTTTACATCTTATCATCGCGACAATTATTATACTTTCCAATTATGCATGGATACTGTGAAGACGTCTTTTCACGAAGAAATTATTGTTATCTTACCTATAAAATATGCATATGTTCTTTGGGAATTACTCAAATTTCTTTCATGGAATCCTCCTCTGCCAATCCTAACCCCTGTTCAAAATCTGCCAGAGCTAAGGTGATATACCAAAAGCTTTGTAAATGGCCAGTCACTGATCGAGCAATTATAGACTCTAAATACATTCGAGACCTTTGGAGAGACATCTACGATTGTCTCAATGAAGCTCCGTCCGCTCTTTTACCTAAAGAGATTGCAATAGATATCGTGGCAAGAGTTCCTACAAACTTCATGAGGTGGTGTTTCATTCTTAGAACCATTTGGAATGGAAAAACAGATGGTTTAATCCAATACGAAAATAATTCTGCAATTGTTCACTGTGGATATCACAGATTCCATTCCACAGTTTTCATCAACAGTCATGATTTCTTCAATCATTGCCAGTGGAGTCTCGGCACCTTGTTTGAACTCGGTTTCCTAAATGGATTTATTCTTAGACCAAGTCCAATCAATCCCAACTATCCTGGTATCTCAGAAGCCAGCCTAAGTGAGTTTCCTCCCTTCATCAGTAATATTTTACATCGATGGTATAAACAACACAAAAGTATTACTGTATGGATCGAAACCATTACTCCAGAATGGTCGGATGACTATTCGCTCATTTACCACGCAATTCATCTTATAAGAATCATACTATCACGTCAACTCACTAATTGGAGACTCATTAGTTGGCCATCTAGACCGAAGCTTAGAGCTTACTATGGATACAATGATATTTTCCCAGAAGAAATTACTTTTCGTCATTCTTGTGATCTTAGAGCTCTCTCTGCAGACTCAGTCCATCGAAGTCTAGAAAAAAATACTATTGATAAAGACTGGAAAATCTTCATTACTATCGAAGAATCATATAGAAGTATCGTTCAAGACTACAATAAAATCAAGTTTCCTGACAATCTCGAAATCCAAGTCATCGACGGTCTCATTCCTATGTCTCTATGTGCGAAACGTCAATGGGAAGATTATCAATTCGAAGATGATCATGTCCTTGCAACACAACCTAGTTGTTATATTCCATAATGTAATCATAAATCTTATATTTTATTGTTTTGCTTGGTATTATAGCGTTTGTTTGCTTATACAAAAGTGTCAATAAACTCTTCTTCCTTCTTTCTCAAACACCAAAATTCTAATGTCTTCGACTTACTCACTCACGACGATGTTATAACTACGACATAAAGTTCACATTAGGTACAACTGTAGAAATCACGTCAGATACAACTACGGAAATAGCGAAAAGGGCAATTGTCGAAACTACTGAAGGTATAAGTCTAAAATCCTCGTTATCCTCAACAATCGGATGAACACCAAATAAGCTATAACAAATTCAAGATCTATGGCTGAGTGTGAGGTCTCTCTATATTATTACACGTCATTCTCCCGTATCGTCAAACTATCCCTCTCCCACGTTGAGTACCAGTACCACGGTCACGTCCAGACATTTTTCTACGGACAAAAAACTACCATTTTTAGTATCCTCTTCTAATGAAATGTGTCTACAGAACCTAAAACCCTAAGCTTTGATACCAAATCGGTCACGACCCCCTCCCTAGGGCGGGCCCAACTCTAGAAAGAAGTCTGCGATCAACTTCAGCTCGAGCAATCTATATGTCAAACCCACCATTTGATTTCACACAATAATACATCATAAATTACAAATACATGGAATATACATCAAATACATGGTTTACAACACGTCTTCATAATATACAAGTGACGACTCAAATGTCTGGACAAACTCGAAAATACAACTGTGACACGTGGGTCCTAATCTGGTACTACTCCTGCTGTGCTCACGAACTACCTGGAATGTTTGGGGGAAGAGGGGAGTGAGCTTAAAAAGCTCAGCAAGTAAACACTCATTCTCTCAACATGACCTCACCAACAAAATAGGATTATATATATATAATATATGGTAATTAATATATGAAAATATCAGTTAAGATATATAACAGCTATCTCAGGCAGAACATACTCACAACAACACATCTCATCTCAAAATCACATAGTACTCAATATTTCAATTCATAGTACAAATTTGCAATTGTATCTCAAATTAGTATTCACTATTATGTTCTCATGCTATCGATTACTCAATCAATTTTCCAACAACATATATATATATATTTATATATAATACAATATATGAAAATAACATATATTATAATATCATCACAACAATCATCCCACAATAATACAAACATCCATCAAACATGGTTTCTAATCCGGGTCTAGTATAACAGAGAATTGAAACCAATGGGAGAGTACCTCATGATAACTCCCAAGGTTTCCAACCATATCAACTCGCAAAATGTGAGTGAAATATAACCAATGGGGGAGTCCCCGCATACCCCCAAATCAAAAACCAATGGGAGAGTACCTCATGACAACTCCCAAGGTTTTCCACAATCTCATACCATCTGATGTATCATCACATCTCATCTCAAATCCGACCACTATTATACAAAACCCGGCTGCATAACACAACAACACACATCATCAAACACAATCACATCTCACATCCAATCCATCAATCTCATCTCAATAATCATGATCTCATATTTATCATGCTTTCAACTATTCAATATTATATTCAACAAAATATATTTAATATAAATATATAATTATAATATACCATTATATTTATATACACCGACTCTCACAACAACCATCAATCATCAAACAATTATGTTAAGAGAATCACCACGGAGTGTACTTACCTCTATCCATGCAAAAGCTCTGAATAAATCTATATCCTCGCTAAGAATCGAGCTCCAACGATCTTCAAATCTCTCAAAGAAAGATCCACTGGTCAGCAAACCTCTCAAGGATCACAGCGACGGCTTCGGAACTTGCTGATACACTTAATGAGGCAAGCGGGCCCCACAACGAAGATCGGGCCCCACAATTAAAATCGGGCCCCTCAACCAGATACTTTCAATGGTGGATATATATACCAAAATGCTCGTATAATCGAGAGAAATGATCTGATATGTTCGGATCGCCGATCCAACGGTCGGATCACAAATTCTAGTAATATTCCCGAATTGTCGGTAATTATAAAACGGAAAACAACACAAACGATGTCGGATCAGGAAGTGACCACTGGCGTTGGAAAGATCTCGGCCTGAAAAACACTCACTCATCGGAGGTGGCCGTCAGAAGTGATCATAGGTGGCCGGAAAATACAGAAATAACGGTGACGAATCGTCATCTTCCAGCGGCACGTGAAGGATCGTCCGGTGTCCGTTCGGCTCGATCTCGGCGGATCGGGAAAGCTGATGTCGGCAGCTTTCCGATGGACCGGCGCGTGGCTGAAGGTGACCGACGGAGGAGCGGCGGCGGCGATTTCAAGTTTAGGCAGAAGAGAAACGCGTCTCCCTCTCTCTCTCTTTTAAAAACTTTCAAAAGCATTTATTATTATTATTTTATTTTATTTTGTTCTCTTTTGCCCCACTGCTTATCTTTCACTCTTTTTTATAAGGTATTACACATACACATTCATATAGATGCATTAAGGTCATGTGTAAAATGTTTTAAACCTTAATATATTGCATTTCTGCATTGAGAGCGGTATACCGGTCCCATACCGGTGGACCTGCTCTATTTTGCAAGCTCTCTGGAACCGACATGAATCATACTGTGCCATACTGGTCTACCATACCGGTATATCTGGAGAATACATGGCTATTGGAACCGGCATATACCATACCGATCATCATACCAATGAGCTTAACTGTTGCATACTTACTGGAACCGGCAAGGACCATACCGGTCATCATGCCGGTGAGCCATTTATTTTTTCATGCTTATTAGAACTGGCAAGAACCATACCGGTCCTCATACCGGTGTCCATACCGGTGTAACATGTATATTCAAACGGTAATATAGTTGTTGCCTCTGCCAGATTGACATACTGGTGTCTGGAGACCGGCATACCGGTCTTAGACATAGCAGTTAGGGCAGTTTTCATTTTCTCTATAAATAAGCCCCATATTTATTTTTGCAAAGATCTAACACCTTTATACAATTCATTCGAAGTCAAAAATAGAGAGTTTACTAAACTTTCATAATCATACACTCTCATTCATCAAGCTCGCACACTACACCTTCATATATTTAGTAGTGAGCTTAGAACACTTGGGTAAGCAACTCGCACCTTGAATCTTCATTATCTTTGTAAGTGCCCAAGTGTATTTCGTAAATCTTTTTATCAAACACTTGAAGTTGTGAAATTCATTTGTGAGTAGATATACTCAAAATGGTGACTGTAGTGGTTTGTAAGTGAACCTATGGAGAAAACTCATTGTAAGAGGTTTGTGAGTGAACCTAGTAGACAAAACTCATTGTAAGAGGTTTGGAGTGAACCTAATGTATAAAATTCTTGGTTGCGGATGAGCCACAGAAAATTTGTTGTTATCGGAAATCTTCAAGCGCGACTTGGGGGAGTGGACGTAGACATTGTTGGCCGAACCACTGTAAATCACAGTATTATTTTCTCTATCCCTAAACTCTTTATTTATTGCAAGTTTTATTTATATATGCTTATTGTTTAGAAACTTGCATTTATGTGATATATTACAATTGAGAAAATTAATCTCAGCTAAATTGGTAAATCTACAAGCTTTATAGCGTAAAATCGACAAGAATTTTAATTCCGTAATATTTAGGCCATTACCAAATTCATCCTCATCCCTCTTGGGTATATAGAATTGTATGTTGTATTGCTTGTACGTAATTTCAATAACAACCCAAATTCAACGGGCATTAAACAATCGTTTTTTTTTTTGTCTCAGGATTTCTTCATGCTGAAATTTGAATAAGTATGGGTAGACAAAAATCAATATCATGGCCAATCTGGGCTTGGTTTCTTGCTTTTATACTTGTTGATTTTGCCAATATCACAGTAAAGGGTATACCAATAAAATTCCTCTCTCAGAATACAACACACAGAAATAACCTAAAATTTAAGATTTCCTGGAAGTAGAGGGTCATAATATCACATCAAATTTAATACTTTTTACATTAGAAGACTTGACTAATGATGTATATTGAGCTGCCAATAAGAACATTTCAATTCCATACATGCCCATCAAAGCTAATCCTTCCTACTTTCCTATCCAAGAGAGTTTAAAAATTATGTCAAGACATTATGAGGTTATTCTCAAATTTCTTCACTTGCTTACAAGTACTTGTTTTGCTCTCATTGTTTCAGATTACCCTTGCTGGCCTGCGGCCACTTTGCCATGATAATAAGCATTCTGCTTTGTTGCAATTCAAGCAAAGCCTTACCATTGTTCAGTGTCATTCTGATGATCTTTCGGTTTACCCCAAGGTTGCACCATGGAACCTGGAAGAAGGAAATAGTGATTGCTGCTCATGGGATGGCATCAAATGTGATGAGGAAACTGGTCATGTTACCAACCTTGATCTCATAAGTAGTTGCCTCTATGGTTTTATCAACTCTAGCATCAGTCTCTTTCACCTTGTCCATCTTGAATGGCTTAGTCTCTCCAATAACCACTTAAAATTTTCTGAAATCTCGGCTCAAATCATTAACCTTTCCAGGCTAACCCATCTATATCTCTCCAATTCTTTCTTTTCTATTCAAATTCCAACAGAGTTGCTAGAGCTCTCCATGTTAGAGGCTCTTGATCTATCGCCTAATTATTTTAATCCGAAGCTTCAAAACCTGGGTCTCGCAGATCTAGCTGAGAAGTTAACCAACCTGTATATACTTGACCTTAGAGAAGTCGATATTTCTTCTGAAATTCCTCTTGCATTGGCAAATTTATCATCTTTGATTTACTTGTCTCTCAGCGATTGCCTATTGCAAGGTGAATTCCCTGTACAGATTTTCCAATTACCCAACCTCCATTGTGAGATTATGCGTATTAGCTGGCAAGCAACAAAAAAAAATAATATTAGTTGCTTTTGAAATTATAAGAGAGAGACAGAGGGAGACGCGTACAAAAGAAAAGGAAAAGCAAAAAAAAATAACTCTCTCTCACACACACTCTCTCTGCCTAAACTTGCAACAGCCGCCGTCGCTTCACCGTCGATCAGTCGCCGCCACGCGTCGGACCACCGTGTAGCTGCCGACGTCAGCTTTCCAAAGCCACCGAGATCGAGACCATCGGCCTCCAGATGCTCCTCCACGCGCCGCTTGAAGGGAGCGACTCGCCGCCGGTTCTTCTGCAATTTCCGGCCGTCTCCGGTCACTTTTGACGGCCACCTCCGGCGAGTGAGTGTTTCTCAGGCCGAGATCTTTCCAACGCCAGTGGTCACTTCCTGATCCGACATCGTTTGGGTTGTTTTCGGTTTTGTAATTACCGGCAATTCAGGAATATTACTAGAAATTGAGATCCGACCGTTGGATCAGCGATCCGATCGCATCAGATTGTTGCTCTCGATTTTACGAGCATTTTGATACATATATTCACCGTTGAAAGTATCTGATTGTGGGGTCCGCTTTTTGGTGGTGGGGCCCGATCTTCGTTGTGGGGCCCGCTTGCCTCATTGAGTGTTTCAACTAGTTCCGGAGCTGTTCGTTGCTGTTTCTCTACTCAGCATAGACGTTTGGAAATATCGAGTTGATTGTCGTTATCGATTTGGCTATTTGAGCGACCGATTGAGATTCTTAGCGAGAATATAGTCATATTCGAGACTTTTGCGTGGATCGAGGTAAGTACACTCTGTGGTGATTCTCTTAACATAATTGTTTGATGATTGATGGTTGTTGTGAGAGTTGGTATATATATATATAAATATATTGGTATAATTATATATATATATATATATATATATATATATATATAATATATTGCTATATATATATTTACATATTTGTGAGATATTATATTGAGATATTAAAAGCATGATAAATATGAAATCATGATTGTTGAGATGAGATTGATTGGATTGGATGCGAGATGTGATTGTATTGGATGATGTGTGTTGTTGTGTTATGCAGCCGGGTTTTGTATAATAGTGGTCGGATTTGAGATGATGTGATGATACATCAGATGGTATGAGATGATATAAAACCTTGGGAGTTGTGATAAGATACTCTCCTATTGTTTTTATTGATTTGGGGGTATACGGGGACTCCCTCATTGGTTATATTTCACTCACATTTTGCGAGTTGATATGGTTGGAAACCTTGGGAGTTGTGATGAGGTACTCTCCCATTGGTTTCAATCATCTGTTATACTAAACCCGAATTAGCAACCATGTTTGATGGATGTTTGTATTGTTGTGGGATGATTGTTGAGATGATATTATAATATATGCTATTTTCATATATTATATTATATTATATATATATATATATTATATATATAACCCTATTTTATTGGTGAGGTCATGTTGAGAGAATGAGTGTTTACTTGCTGAGCTTTTTAAGCTCATTCCTCTCTTCCCCCAAATATTTCAGGTAGTTCGCGAGAATAACAGGAGCAGTACCAGATTTGGATCCACGTGCCACAGTTGTATTTTCGGGTTGGTCGAGACATTCGAGTCATCATTTGTATTTTTTTTAAGTCTTGTGTTGTAAACCATAAAGGTTGTGTATACTTTATGAGTTTGTAATTTGTGATGTATTATTTGTGTGTTTTAAATTGGTTGATTTGGCATATAGAGTGCTCGAGCTGAAGTTGATCGCGGACCTCTTTCTAGGGTTGGGCCCGCTCTAGGGAGGGGGTCGTGACATCCAGTTTCTCAATCTGATGTACAATCAAAATCTCACCGGATATTTGCCAGAATTTCAGAAAAACAAATTCCTTCAAGAATTGAAACTTTACAAACACGAGATTTTCAGGTAAGATTCCTGATTCAATAGAAAATCTTGAATCATTAGCTTACGTGGATATTAGAGGCTGCTCATTTTCAGGAAACATTCCTCCTCCACTTGGTAATCTTACCAAGCTCGAACATATGTACCTTTCTGGTACTGCATTTTCAGGTGAATTTCCTACTTTCATTGAAAATCTTGGTTCATTGAAAACATTACAATTCATTTCCTGCAAATTCGCTGGCAAACTTCCAGCTTCACTTGGTAATATTACCAAGCTCACTTCTTTATCAATTTCTGGTAGAAATTTTTCAAGCCAAAATGCTTATTCATTGTCTTGGATTTCTAATCTTAACCAACTCACTTTTTTGCAACTTGCCCTGTGCAATTTAACCTGAGAGATCTTATTTCTGTTCTCGAACCTAACACAACTCACTTATTTAAATTTGGCTCATAACCAACTAACTGGTCCAATCCCAAATTGTCCGTTGAGGCAAAGTTGTCAAAAATCCAATTTGAGGGCACCATCAGCTAGTTCACGTCGAGACGAGCTCGGTGGTATTTCGCGGCGACCAAACGGAGGTTGGACGACGCCGCACGTGCTAACATGCACCGGAGAGTGAAGCATACTCTCGGTCACGCGCCCCACGCGTGGCAGAGGTTGAAGACGATACGTGTGGCTACCACGTCATCGCCACGTCACGCCCAGTCAGCGCCCAGACAGCACCACGTCATCAACCAGTCAGCAGACACGTCATCCGCCATGTCAGCGCCACATGTCTGCCACATCAGCGATCCGGTCCCACATTGCCACGTCAGCAACCTGGTAAATTTCATTTAGCCCCTGAAGTTTTAAAATTTACAGTTTTGCCCCAGAACTTTTAAGAATTTACAAATCAGCCCCTGTGTCGGATTTAGACCAACGAAATGTCTATTCCACCATTTTCGACCGTTCTGGACGTAACGGTGACCTCAGATTTGTGAAATTCAGACCCAATTTTAGTGTATTTTTATTTTAAATTTTAAAAACTTAAAATAGAAATGGGAGATTCATCTTCTGGTGCAATGATTAAACTGGATGCAACTAATTACTCCATCTGGAGACCTCGGATGATAGATTTCTTGTATTGGAAAGATCTGTTTGATGTCATCGAGTTGAAGGGAGTGAAACCAGAGTCTGTTAAGGAGTATGACTGAAATAAACTCAACAACAGAACTTTGGGTCAAATTAGGCAGTAGATCGGTCACAGTGTCTTCCACCACGTAGCACAGGATTCAGATGCTTATGAGATGTGGATAAAACTGGAAGACATGTTCCATGCCAAGACAGCTCGGAATAAAGCCCTGATGAGGCGTTTGGTGAACCTGAAGCTACGGAGTGGAACTTCCGTTGCGAAACACACCAACGAGTTCCAGAGCCTGGTGAATCAGCTGTCTGCAATAGACATGCTGCTGGGAGATGAAGTTCAAGCCCTCTTAGTACTTAGTTCCCTTTATGATAGCTGGGAGACATTGGTGGTTACTCTCAGCAATTTCACTCCATGAGGTAAAGTTACCATGCCTATAGTAAAATATGCCCTGTCAAATGAGGAGTCCAGGAGAAAAGATGTTGGCTCAGATCAGACAAAAGCCTTCGTCACAGAGACTCGAGGAAGACATCAAGGAAGAGACGGAGAGAGAGGCAGAAGCACAACTAGGGGTAGATCCTCAGATGGAAGGAAGCCTACCTATAAGTGCTATCATTGTGGCATTGTAAGCCACCTAAAGAAGAATTGCCGAAAACTGCAACGAGAGTATAGATAAGGCAATTACCAGCTGAAGAATGACAAAGGAGAGACACTGGTCGTTGTCCAAGCAGATGTAGCAATATGCTCCATCCAGGAAGAGACATGCCTTCACAACGCAACCCAAGATGTTGAGTGAGTGGTAGATACTGCAGCATTCTACCACGTCACTCCTCACAGAGATTTCTTCACAACCTACAAAGCGGGAGACTTTGGATCAGTGAAGATGGGAAATATCAGTTCCTCTGGGTAGTAGGAATGGGTGATATTCAGTTGCGGACAAATGTCGGGTGTACATTGACCTTGAAGGATGTCCTACATGTTCCAGAACTTTGGCTAGATGTACTCTCGGGGATAGCTCTTGAAAAACAGGGCTATGACAATCACTTCAGAATGGCACATGGAGAATGAAGAAAGGTGTCATAGTTGTCATCCGAGGATATGCTTGCGGCGCACTATACAAGACTCATGTGAAGATTTGTGTAGACAGCCTCAATGTAGCTGAAAAAGAGGCTTCTCAAAATCTGTGCAACCAGAGACTCGGACACATGAGTGAGAGAGGGTTGTCTACCATGAACAAGAAGAAGCTTACCAAGGATGCTGCATGAGGTCCTTGCAACCACTACTCGATTGGTAAGCAAAGCAGAGTCTCGTTTAATTTCTCTTTAGATAAAAGATCAGAGTTGCTCAGTCTGGTGCACTCTGATGTTTGTGGTCCCTTGGAGGTTGATTCATTGGGCGGTAATAAGTATTTTCTGACTTTCATTGATGATGCTTCTCGGAAAATCTGGGCGTATTTCCTCAAGAAGAAGGATCAGGTTCTAGATCAATTCAAGTTGTTCCACGCCATGACAGAGCATGAAACATGGAAGAAGCTAAAGTGCCTTCATACAGACGATGAAGGTGAGTACAGTTCCAGGGAGTTCGAAGCCTACTGTTGCAGACACGAGATTCGACATGAGAGAACTGTTCCACACATACTACAACATAATGGTGTCGCTACAAGCATGGACCACACCATTATGGAGAAAGTCAGAGGAATGATCAGTATGGCTAAGCTGCCAAAGCCATTCTGGGGAGAAGCTGTTTGTGCTGCTTGTTACCTGATCAAAAGATCACCATCTTTACCATTGAACATGGAGATTCCGGAGAAGTGTGGTCTGGTAAGAATCTCTCTTACACTCACCCTAGAGTATTCGGTTGTTTAGCTATTGTACATGTACCCAATGAGCTAAAGGAGAAGCTCGATGCAAGGACAACTCCATGTATATCCCCAGGCCATGGAGATGAAGAATTTGGATACAGACTATGAGATCCGAAGGAAAAGATGGTCATCAGAAGCCAGAAAGTAGAGTTTCTTGAAGACCGAACAATTGAAGACATTGAAATGCCCATGATGTCTTCCAATTCCAGTGCCGACAGAAATCCAGACCCAGCACCAGCACAATTGGTCCCAGATAGGGTGCCACGAGGAAATTCCAGAAGCATAACCCGAAGAGGCAAATGAGGATGTTGAGCAGAAAGAGACACAGCCTATTCCATCATAGATTTCAGAAGAGAGTGTTGAGCATGGGGAGCCGCAACCCACTCCACTAGAAGCTACAAGATCATTCACAGAGATGGATGATGATAGACCTCCTGAAACCAGTGGACCTCAGACAAGAAGATCTGAGCGAGGCAGGATTCCATCGACCCGAGATCTCCGGATCCGAATATATTCTGCTTATTGATGATGGGGAGCCAGAGAGTTTCCCACAAGACAAGAAGGCACTGTGGAACAAATGGGTGAAGTAACATGGCAGCAGAACTGTGCAGAGACACAACAGAAGATTACTGTGTAGAGACGCAGTGGATTGTACTATGCAAGACATAAAAAAAGAATATTGTACAGAGATGCTGTGAAGAGTGCTGTGCAGAGAGACAGTCGACAAGCCAACAAGGAATGGTAATCGGGACAAGCTAGAGCTGTAAAGAGACATAGCCAGGATAGCTGTCAGATGAAGATCGTTTCAGATGCAGCTGGAGGGGGAGAATACAGATTTTCTCTCTTAGAATACAGATGATTTGGTTGAGAATGTGATGAAGAAAATAATGAAATAAAGCCTCTATTTATAGGCATGAAATTCATTGTGTAAATAGTGAAATTTAATTTTTTATTATTTTCTTTTTAAACATGTGAGACCCACCCACATTTTTAATTATTTTTCTTTTTAATCATTGCACCTTTCAATGCAATGATTCTTCACAAACTAAAAATTCTCTCACTTGGAAACTTGATTGAGAACCAATCAGTTTCCACACCATCCTTTTGCTAAACCATAAGAGGATATATACCATACAAACTTGTCTTCATTGATAGGCTTGGTCATTACGTCTGCAAGGTTCTTATTGGTGTGTACCTCCAACAAGTTCACACTCTCTTCTTCCACTACTTCACGAACAAAGTGGTATTGTACCCCTATATGTTTCGTTCTTGAATTAAAGGCTGGATTCTTTGCAATATACAAAGCACTCTGACTGTCACAAATCAACCTTTCTGGACTTTTTCCTAGTTTCCAACTTTCTCTTCATGTATATTTTGAGTAAATGCTGCTGATAATCTTTGTGAATTTGCTTGTCATCTCATTTGATGGCTAGGATGATTGTGTCTTATTTTTAGGGCATTGTCGGAAATTGGAGTGAAGTTGCAGAACATGTCGGAACCAAGAGCAAGTTGCACTGTATTGATCATTACAATGCCTATATACATGAATTCCCCGTGTTTTCCTCTCCCGGTATGCAAGTATTATACGGCAGAATTTGCACGCACACAGCTCCACATCTCATAATTGTTTTGTAATAATATTCCTGATGAATTGTTGGCGTAGGACTTGTCTCATGTCATGGGAAAAAGCAGGGAGGAGCTCCTTGCTATGGCAAAGGAGCATCAAGAAGTCAAGATAGGTTAGTTCTCTGTTCATACCTGAAGGGTTGTAGCTGACTTATGTAGATTACATTAAAATGAGAGTATTCTTGTTTTACTGTTAAATACCCAATATTTTGACTGTACCACTCCTGAGTACTTTTCTAGTTGGTTGATTTGTGATTTTTGTGGATGATTTATGCCTCATATATGCTTCTTGTGAATATAT
>SKCR01050195.1:0-48614 GCA_019454045.1 Zanthoxylum bungeanum | reverse complement strand
AAAAGCCATGACTGAAGAGAGGGAGGGAGCTCGGGAGGAGCTTAAGAAAATGGAAACAGAGCTGGAGGATGAGTGGGAATGCCATCATTCCGTTGGTGATTCCTGGCTTAGACATGAGGCCCATCCATACGGATATTTGGTTCTGCAAATGGGAGCTCTCAAAGGAAGAGTTCCAAGAATGGCTTCCCGCTCATCCGGAAGAAGTTCGGGATGCTGAGCCCATTTCAGCCGTACAAATATCCCCGGCCCCTGAAGAGAATCAACATGAGGCTCATGCTCCCGCCCCCATTCCCAAAGCCGAAGTAGCCGATGTCTCTCCTGCCTCCCAGGTCGAAACCATCATCTCCTCTACCGAGACCGATCCTGGCCAGCTGTCGTCCGAACCTGTTGAAGAAGGAGCAGATGCCCCTGCGCGGGCCGATCAGTAAAGGGTGACCCGCACGGGGCCCTATGTAAACTTGGAACAATGTACTCTTTCTCCTCTCTTTTTGCAATAATATTTATAACTTTTCTTCTGCAATGTACTATGTACTTTATTTTTCCTCAATTTATTCTGAATGTGATCTTGTACTCACCCAATTCGGATCCGGCCACGAGGGGATAGTCTGTCCATGAGCCGAAATCAAATACATTTGGTGGGACGTAACCCGACCCTGAGTTGAGAAGAACACTTGGCTTCTGGGGGAATGTTACATCCCCAGACCAATGAAACCGACTCCGTGGGATGTAACCTGACCCCGAGCTGAGAAGAACACTTGGCTCTGGGGGAATGTTACGTCCCCAGACCAATGAAACCGACTCGGTGGGATGTAACCCGACCCCGAGTTGAGAATAACACTTGGCTCTGGGGGAATGTTACGTCCCCAAACCAATGAAACCGACTCGGTGGGATGTAACCCGTGTTGGGGTTGGTGCTCAGAGCGCCAATCCGGACCGTATTTATGTCTGACTCATGAATACGAACACCCCTTTATTCCATAATATTACTTATTTATGGTTGCACCTCTTGTTTTTATATACATATTCGATCTGATTACGATTAGATTGAAACTAAATGTGGTTTAGTGATATGTATATATTAGACAAAGGCCCGATAATATATAATGCAGTACACAGTTACAAAGTTAGTTTGTAATTGACATTGGGAAGTGTCACTGCTATATGATTATTATCAAACATAGTTCCTGGTCAAGATTTGCTAACACGGGTCGGTTAGTCAAATCCGTTGAGACCAGTACATGTCGTATATCGAGACTTGGTCCGATGGTTTATCCCAATGAACCATGAGTCTATGGAGACTCGTACAGACGTGTAGGTGTTTATAGTGGATAAACACTGAACGGCTCACCGAAGATTCTTAATGGATGGTACGCCAACGTCAATAAGAATCTTCTCGGGTTGAGTAGCATAGTGGTCCTTCGACTTGAGACACCACTGTGGATGTATGAGACATCCTCCACACTTAGATGGCAGTCACGTCACCGATCTATTTAGATCAGACCTCCGTCTGTTCGTTGGGTGTGGATCGATCCTTAGGATATCCTGTGTGTGTCAAGATAGGATTCGTCAGTTCTGTGTACAGAGCATAGGTAGTCCATTTATATTTAGCAGTCTGTTAAATCTGTGGCCACAGTATACATCGGAAGTAAGTTCCGAGTGTTATTTAGAGATTGCTAATAGATACGTCGACGAGATAATACCTATAGAGATTTGACGTTTACATCTATATCTCTGGGATTATTGGATACCTGTGACGGAGAGATTATACGTATGCAATGACCTCGACCTGTATGATTCAGCTAGTTTATCTGTGATCGTCATAATCTAAGGGTGGATAGATTATGGACAAACGAATTGGATTTCGTGATGGATATACCTGAATCTAGAGAGTCTCAATAATGAAACATACTCGTAGAGTACTAGAGCAACATTTATGAATAATGTTGATTATTTATAAATCGTTTAATCGTTAAACGAAAAATACATGCGAACGGGCCGAACCGTCATATTCCTAATTAATGTGTATTTGTATACGATAATTGCTTAAGGTAGTTTTCTTTGTTTCGTAACTTAGTTGATGAATTGTCATAACTTAGTTACGTGTTTCTGAAGGAACACATATTGAAACTCTTGAAAGTATCAAGAACTTTCAATCTGTTCTGATGAAACGTAGATTGAACATTTTTGACTTGTTCAAATATATTCAATCTAAAGTATTTTGAAAACTTGATCCTTAAAAATTCATTACATGTCTTTGAACTGTTCCAAGATCTTTGATACGATCAAACATTTGAATTTAAAGCAATTAGTTCTAAGGTTATTTAGTGAATATGATTCATATTCAATATTATTCTTCCATGATTCCATCTTGATGGAATTGAGTAGTGGGAGCAATCAGATCTTATATGATTTGGTTCGTTTGATATTGAATGTTACCGAATTAGTTTCAATACTCTTGGGGTTATACTCCAGTAACACTGATTCGTCTCTTTAATTAATGTTCCATTATTTTCTACAGTTGCATATATGATATGTATAGGTAGAAAATTTGAATCTTGAAAAGTTTGAGATTTCAATCTTTCTTTTATATAATAGTTATATAATGGAAATTACTTACACCTCGGAGGTATAAGTAAAAGTTTATCATTTATTCTGTTTAATAGAATATTGTATTCTATTTAATAGAATATCTTTCCTACGATTCTAAGTAATAAAATCGTTTTATTACTTGGTGTGTAACATCAGATGTTAATTATTGTAGAAAAGACTTGACTTATTGAAGTCAAATGTGACAATGATAAATTATAAATGGAACTACGTAATTAATAAGATGAAACAACCCTTATACATCTTCCGTACAAGTCCAATAGGATAACAGAATCATTCACGAGTATTTGATACTTAATGGTTCCGTTGTTTTCTTATAGAAGAAAAATTATCCTATAACTTGTAATGGAAGCGATATTTGATATCGATTCTGGAAGTTCACCATTGAACCATAGATCTAAGATTGTTCATAGCTTACTACGATCAAGTTTTGAACTTGATTACGCTTTCATTATGAATTAGTTCATGATTGTGCTAATTGTTTGCGCAGCGAAAGCAATGTGAGCTTATTAAAGGTTTGACCTTTACAGTATGACAGTGAGAAAAGTTATACTCAGCAATCTATTGTAGATTCTGAGAAAACTTATCTCGAGTCACACTAAATGAACAATTAAAGATATATTGGTTAATGTTGATAATAAACTGTATATTTTAGCTAAAGAATGCAAAATGGCGTTTTTTGGATGACTTATTCAGATAAGAGATCAGTTGTGATTTCCTTATTTGAAGAGTTCATTCTGAAATGGCCCTAGAGTTTGTGTTCTGCTGAGATCGCAGTTTAGTGTGCTAGCTTATAGAGCCTATTGTAGACTCGGATAAGTCTTCCAGAAATATGTGTTCTCTATTTTTGATATCGTCAGATTGTCTGACCTTGTCAAAGTATATAGAATACATATGTGATTAGAAGGGTTAGTGGGAGCGTACATATTACTTTCTAGTGTTATATATCTTGACGACATTATCATTATTATTGTAATAATGAGATGTTTGTAAGGTAAAAGATTTACCTAAGTCTTCTTTACTCCGTGAAAAAGTGGGAGTAGTCTCTTTATATACGATATAAAGTTTTATATAAGATATAAAACCAAGAGACTTGTGAGATACTCCTATTAGTCGTACATTAGATATGATCTAATGAAAGACATAACAAGGCTATCTGTATGACAGTTAGTATAACTGTTCGACAGTTATTGTGTGTCTTATATATAAAGTATTCATTTTTCGTAAAGGATGATTCCTTTTTCGAAAGATATATTGATTAGAATGTCTAATCAATCTTATGTATCATTTGATGATGACATAATAAATACTTTATAATGTGCGATTGTAGATATTGATTTAATCGTAATTGTTACGAGTTATTTTGACATCCTATAGACCATATGATGGATCTTGAAACACGCTCTTTGTGATCTTTGAGATATTAAGAACGAGTTTCTAATTCAAGGAGAATATAGTCTGCAACACATAGGGTCATATTAGTTTTGAGACTAATTATGACGTTAGACAGTCTACGTCATAAAGAGTCAGAAAGGATGCAGTGGGAGTGTCACGAAGGATTCTACTTTTATAGTGGAATTAAATGCAACTTATAAAGTATTGACTTATGAAGTTGCATAGTGACCTTATAAAATAGAATTTTGAATTGTTATTGTGCTTGTGGTTGTCTTCATAGTTTTGGATTTGATCCTTAAATACTTGGACAACTCAGTAGCTGTAGCACAATATTGATGTAGCATCAGAGTCATATTAATGTATAATCTAGATTCTACAAAATATGAATGATGCTGACTATGGGAAACGATGGAGTTTGTTTGACAAACTCAATATTTCATAGCGGACTTGTTTCTTGCCTCTTAAGTACTGGTGAGCTTTTGAGGGCCATGTGCATATGATACACATTGAGACGTGTATATGATACCGTGGATTGGCACTAGAGCAAGTGGGAGAAATTGTTGGGGTTGGTGCTCAGAGCGCCAATCCGGACCGTATTTATGTCTGACTCATGAATACGAACATCCCCTAATTCCATAATATTACTTATTTATGGTTGCACCTCTTGTTTTTATATACGTATTCGATCTGATTACGATTAGATTGAAACTAAATATGGTTTAGTGATATGTATATATTAGACAAAGGCCCGATAATATATAATGCAGTACACAGTTACAAAGTTAGTTTGTAATTGACATTGGGAAGTGTCAATGCTATATGATTATTATCAAACATAGTTCCTGGTCAAGATTTGCTAACACGGGTCGGTTAGTCAAATCCGTTGAGACCAGTACATGTCGTATATCGAGACTTGGTCTGATGGTTTATCCCAATGAACCATGAGTCTATGGAGACTCGTATAGACGTGTAGGTGTTTATAGTGGATAAACACTGAACGACTCACCGAAGATTCTTAATGGATGGTACGCCAACGTCAATAAGAATCTTCTCGGGTTGAGTAGCATAGTGGTCCTTCGACTTGAGACACACCACTGTGGATGTATGAGACATCCTCCACACTTAGATGGCAGTCACGTCACCGATCTATTTAGATCAGACCTCCGCCTGTTCGTGGGGTGGATCGATCCTTAGGATATCCTGTGTGTGTCAAGATAGGATCCGTCAGTTCTATGTACAGAGCATAGGTAGTCCATTTATATTTAGCAGTCTGTTAAATCTGTGGCCATAGTATACATCGGAAGTAAGTTCCGAGTGTTATTTAGAGATTGCTAATAGATACGTCGACGAGATAATACCTATAGAGATTTGACGTTTACATCTATATCTCTGGGATTATCTGGATACCTGTGACGGAGAGATTATACGTATGCAATGACCTCGACCTGTATTATTCAGCTAGTTTATCTGTGATCGTCATAATCTACGGGTGGATAGATTATGGACACGAAATTGGATTCGTGACGGATATACCTGAATCTAGAGAGTCTCAATAATGAAACATACTCGTAGAGCACTAGAGCAACATTTATGAATAATGATGATTATTTATAAATCGTTTAATCGTTAAACGAAAAATACATGCGAACGGGTCGAACCGTCATTTCCTAATTAATGTGTATTTGTATTTAATATATGATATTATTAAATACACATTAATAAATAGTCAAATAAAGGTATTTGACATATATCATCAATATATGTATTTGAGATATTTAAAGTAAATATAATACATATATTTGATATATTTGTATTTAATAATTAATTAATTATTTAATTGTTTAAATGATTAATATAATAAATATAAATATATCACCAAATGATAAAGTTAGGAAATGATTATAAGTGTAAATGTTTGACTTTACATTAAAGGAAAAGGTTGTCAAATTGATTTTGACTTCTTAAGATATTTGTTCAAAATTGTTTGAAAAATGAAAATCTTTTTCCTTTATTTCTTGCTAATTTCGGCCATACACTTAAATATAAGAGTTATATTATTCTTAGTTGCATTTGTTGAGTTAATTAAATATCTAAAAGTGTTATTACGATATTTGTGCAAGTTGACTAAATGTAAAGTTAAATGAAATTGAAATGAAATTTGGTATATATGTATACACATTTTCGGCCAAGGGCATTTTTTGTCCTAAGTATAAATTGTTTTCATTTCACTTTCATTTGATAACCTAATTCACTTTGACATAAACTCCATTAATGGAAAACAAAGGAAGCTTGTGAGAAGAAAGAAGAAATCTAAGAAAGCTTGGTTTTTAGTAAGTTTCTTCAACTTACTATTAGAGAGGAAAATGTTCCTTAGGATCTAGGCTTTAACATATGATGTTCTTAGGTTATTTCTTTCTTTATTCTTTGTGTTTTTGATGATGGAAGTTTTGGTGAAAGTGTAAAGCATGTATGATGAAGGAAGCTTATGGCTATTGTAGTAATAAGTGTTCTTTTATGATTTTGGAAACCTTGTTGCTAATCTAGAGTGTTGACCCACTCTTAGATGACCTAGATTTGATCTTGAGTTGTTTCATTGTGTTGAGACTTTGATTGGATGGAAGAAAGATGATTAAAGTAATTGATTTAACCAATTTGGTCTAATTTGTCCAATTTGAAGAAATTGAAAAATTAGGGTTCATGACCAATTCCAAATTTGGGGCTTTTCATTTATGTTGTGTATTTGGATGTGTATATGATGCATATAAAGTTTCATGTTGATTGGATTACATCTTGATGTTTTTTGAAGCATGAAATGACAAAGTGCACAAATTGGCACCTTTGGGAGGCATTCGGCCAAATGGATAAAATTGGGGATTTGGTTGCTTTTGGTGTTTTGATGTTTTGAACATGCTAAGTTCATCTTAGAAATGATTTAGAATATCAAAATTGATTAGATCAATTTCGGACTAAAATGGACAAAATACCAAAGTAAGGGTAATTGGTAAATTCACCTAAATATGATTTATTGAATTTTATTTCATAATTTGATTATTGGAATATTAAATAAAATGTTTATTTAATTAGTCCGAGAAAATTTTTGAAATCGGAAGATACGATCTTCCGCCCTTCCGCTGCGTTACCGGATTAAGCCCCTAAAACCCCTACAACCCGACCCGAGCTGAGAAGAACATTTGGCTCTGGGGAAAGTTACATCCCCATACCAATGAGATTGACTCGGTGGGATGTAACCCGACCCCGAGCATAAGAATAAAGCCTCGGCGGATCAAATCCGGCCTCGAGCTGGTGGAACCGTACAGACTCGGTGGAACGAATCCAGCCCGGAGCTAGTGGGGCAATACAGACTCGGTGTAAAAAATCCAGCCCCGAGCTGGTGGGGCAATACAGACTCGGGGGAACGAATCCAGCCCCGAGCTGGTGGAACAATACAGACTCGGTGGAACGAATCCAACCCTGAGCTGGTAGAACCTGGCAGACTCGACGGAATGAATCCGGCCCCGAGCTGGTAGAACAACACAGACTCGGCAGAACGAATCTAGCCCCGAGCTGGTAGACTAATACAGACTCGGCGGAACGAATCCAGCCCCGAGCTGGTGGAACAATACAGACTCGACGAAATGAATCTAGCCCCAAGCTGGTGGAACAATACAGACTCGGCGGAACGAATCCAGCCCCGAGCTGGCGAAGCCTTTGAGACTTATACGAGGAAAAATTTTCAACCTCTGAGGCTCTGCAGATCCTGACGCGGGCGTCCCCTTGCCAGATATCAGCGAAAAATAAAAAATGGGAACAAAGTAAAGTTTAACAAAAATGGAGGTGACTTAGCACATATCCTACGCAAATTCAAGAAGTAAAAATAACAACTCAGGTGCTCCGAGGCAGCGTCCTGCCCGGCGCCTCCCAAAACACAATTTTGAACCTTACAATTCAGTGTCCCGGCTAACCAGGCTACGAATACGTCGATCCGGGGCGGTCAGGAAAATCCCCACGGGGGAGGAAGACACCCCGTGTGTGCCCTCCTGGGTGGTTCTCAGTGGGACTCACCAGCCGACTCGCAAGGGAAAAAACCTCCCTGGGTCCGGTTTACCCGAGACTCCTGCAATCAAGGGGACCATTCAGCCATACCCAAGCCAGGTGGTCTGATAGTACTCAATGGGACTCACCTGCCGACTCGCAGGGGAAACAACCTCTCTGGGTCCGGTTTACCCGAGAGCATGATGGTCATGGAGGCAATTAAGCCATCCCCATGCCATACTCTCCGATAGTCTTCAACGGGATTCACCAGCCGACCTGCAAGGGAAGAAACGTCTCTGGGTCCGGTTTACTCGAGTTATTTCTCAAAAATACGAACCTTGGTGTAATAACGCTCCGGCCTCGGGGGTTTGATAATGACACCCGGGAGTGGCGTGCCACGAGGGGTTCACTTGTTTCCCACATGTGCTCCATCCCTAGATGCATTCAGGATCCTCAAAAGTGAAAGAACCCAGGTCGGAGCACTTCTACTCGGGGGTTTGATAATGACACCCAGGTTTGGCGTGCCGCGGGCTTGGCGCCATTCCTATTTACCGATCACCCCTTCGCATCGAGCACATCCCAAGAATATTAAAAATAAATTTCTCATTTGATTAACAAACAAGTAAAATAGACAAGTTTCTTAAAGAAAATGAGAGTTTTATTCATATTCAAGGGACCTGCTGCCCTTCTTAAAACTCTTTGCGGGTCATTTTAAGAGAGGCTTTTACAATATTTTCTTCTGGTTCTTGTTTAAGAGTCTGAATGTCCTCGAGCCAGGGCTTCCTCAGATCCTTCTGGTCTGACACTCGATTCCGAACTATGTCAACAGGGTCCCCTCGTGCCGAGCATTCCATAAGCATTTATGAACAATGCATTTTCCCGGGACCTTGTATATCCCGAGCAAAATCTGGAAGCCTAGCCGAGGTCTTCTATTCTGACTCCTTGTAGTTCTCCCCGTGCACTTTTTCTCATTTCCTCTCATTCGGGGAGACCACCACACCAATGGAGGGGGCCTGAGGGACGTCATCTCCTGCCCTTAGCTGACCAGTTCCCGGGCCGATCCTTCAGCACTGCCAACCTGTAGAACTGAGGACTCTGGCAAACCGAGCAAGCATGACGCTTACTCTAGGAGGGACTTGTTCAACCACTGCCAATGATGTCACCCATCCACAACGTTACATTCCATTATCCAACTCAGTCCTAATGGGTGACCATTGGCTACCCTTCTTACATTTCATTCTACAACTCAAAAAAAAAAGCTTCTGCTATCAACCTCCCTTCTTCCAGTGAACCATTTCCTCTTCCAGTTCTGACCAACTTCTTCCCATTCCTTTCCCCTTTCATCCATTCCGCTCCTAAACTCTCCAACAACCCATGGTTTCCACCTTCCACCATCATCTTACTACGCAAATTACTTTTTGTTAACATTCCCCACAGACGGCGCCAACTGTTGACGGATGATTTTCGTCACAGGGGTAGTTTCGAGATAACCCTCCCGAGATAATCCTCCTTCAACCTTGAATTTGTTTGGTTATGGGGTACCAAAGGAAAATGTAGTAAAAGGCAGAGAAATACACAAAGGTTGACAAGAGAGTTTTAACGTGGTTCGGCGGAGCAAGTCCAGCCTACTTCCACGGGCACAAAATGGTAGGGGGGGGTTGATTTTATTACCAAAATGAGCTCAGCCGACCTGCTTCCAGGAAGGGTCTAACGAAACCGAGATGTTTGCTTACAGAGTTTTACAAGTAACACTCATTTTCTTTTTTTGTTACAAGTTTGCTCTCTCCTTACAAATGAATCTAACTTTCCTTTATATACTCAGGAATTACAACATTGTTCCTCCAACTTTATGACGTTTCCCACGTGGTCTCCGGTTGATTGACGGGCTCTCTGCCCTAAGACTGTCTTTGCCGAAAGCAAATCTGCCGCCTGACAGCCTATCACATCACCCTGCTTTCTCCACTGCCACACGCAACAATAATTGTGCCAGCCTGTAAAGTGCCTTTGAAAGATGACACGTGTCAAAGGAAAAACAACCACTCTGATCTTCTGTCGGTTTTCAAGAGGTCGGCCAAGGGATATGCCGAGCTATCAAAATTGTTTCCGCCCTGGTCCGAAATACCCGAACTCATCAACCTACTCAATGGGGCAGGACAGAACTGAACCGGACCCCCGATCTAATGTGGTCGGCCTCGACTCCGATGTTGTTGGTCTCTTAAATCTATATCATGATGCATCCTCTGGTCGGTCATACTCAAAAAATCGGACCCGAGCTCTATGTCGGGTTGAAGAAGCGACATACACCCTCTGACCCATGGTCCTCCGGATGAGGAGAAATTTCCTTCTTTGCCCTTACTGAACAATTCAGAAACCTCAGCTGCAAAAATCTCCATCAACAACAGTCAACAGAATAACAACTTGGTCAATGATATATCAGTAAATTTTGCTCCATTTAATTTTAGGTTCTCATCTAACAAGGCTGCTTCTTTTGAGGTTGACAAGGCCTTCCTAGCAAGGGCAACCACATTAAATAGTTCAACATCCAGCCAACGGGTATAGAAAAGTGTCCCATATTCCGCTTCTAACGTATCGCGCCCCCATGAGACCCAGTGTTCATGAGGTTTTTTGCCATCATTACTCAAATATGTTCATACTGAATTAATAATTATTAATTTGAAACATGCTATTTACAGACTTTTCTACGTATCGTGCTTTAACCTGTCTTAAATCTACAATACTTTCATGTCCATATTATCTAAAAACTTCAACCCACATACAAACCATTATGCGCTCGTGTCATGCTCCATGTTGTCCGGCCCACTAGACATTTCTAAGTTAGTGAGAATTTAGGTTTGAGATCATACTAGTGTCTCATTTAAAAATAAAGTATTTGGGAGTGGGCCCAGAGAATTCTCCAATTGTTTTGTTCTTGAAATCTACCAAAGAGGATATCAGTTTGGAAAGTGTCGTTAAGAGACCTATGAAAATTGATTGGGGCCCATGCTAGAGGTTGGTGTGGGCCAACGTATACTAGAAAAGATGGATTAGAAATAATAAAGCAAAGAAAAAAACTTTTATCTTCATTTATTTTTAAGGAAAAAAATTAGGGTGTGCAAACCTAACCTGATCAGCGGGTCAACCCGCAACCTGCCCAAATTAGGTGCAAGTTAGGTTGGGTAGGAAAATTAACTCAATCCATTTGGATAGAAAATTCTCAACACGCACAGGTTGCGGGTTGAATCGGGTTGAAACTTTATTAACCTAACCCTACTCGAAAATTCGCATATATTTATTAAATATTATCTTTTATTTCTTTTAAGATATTTTACTCTAACAATAAACCGGAGAGCTCAGTCACAGTCATTGATCAACGATGACAACTCCAAAACTCGTTCAATCCCTCACCAAAACGCCCTTGACAAACCCTACTCCGATCTCCTACAAAGAGATCTCTACACAAATAGCAAAAACACTTTTCAACTCAGGCCTTGAACCCTTCAAAACGACACCATCTTTACTGTCAAATCTTAACTCTCATATTACCCACCTTGTTTTAGCCGACACAAATCTACCCCCTCAATCTTGCTTGCAGTTTTTCAACTTTCTCCGCCAAAATCCATCTCTATTTTCACACAGACCAAATCTTCAAGCCCATATAACCCTCATTTGCAGATTATATAACGCTCGCAAGTTCGCTGAAATGAAAAATGTATTGAATTATATTGTAGCTGATGTTAATCTTCGGTGTTCGATTGTAAATTTAATTTCTTTGATTGAGAATGGTAGTGAGCAGCCTAAATTTGTTGAGAATTTATGTGATATGATGTTTAGAGTGTATGCTGATAATGAATTGTTTGAGGACGCTTTTGGAGTTTTTGATTATATGAAAAGAATGAGGTTAAAAATTGATGAAAGGTCTTGCATTGTGTTTTTGCTTGCTTTGAAGAGATGTAATAATATTGACTTGTGTTTCGATTTTTTTCCGGAAAATGGTAGAGGCCAATGTGGAGATTACTGTTCATACCATGTCCGTTATTATTGATGGGCTGTGTAAGAGAGGAGATGTTAAAATGGCTAGAGATTTAATGGATGAAATGGTTGTTAAAGGGATTAAACCCAACCTTATATTTATAATACCCTTTTAAATGGGTGTGTTAAAAGAAAGGATTTTGTGGGTGTCAATGAGATGTTGAGCTTGATGCAGAGGGATCAAGTGGCTTATAATGCAGTTACATACACGCTTTTGATTGAATGGTATGGGAATTCAGGCAAGATGGTTGAAGTTGAGAAGGTGTTTGGTGAAATGCGTGAGAGAGGGGTAGAAGCAGATGTTCATGTGTATAGTACGGTTATTAGTTGGAATTGTAGAGTAGGAAATTTGAGAAGAGCATTCGCTCTATTTGATGAGTTTGCTGAGAGAGAAGTATTACTCCGAATTCTCATATTTATGGGGCTTTGATTTCTGGTGTTTGCAAGGCTGGGCAGATGAGGGCAGCTGAGATGTTGGTTCAAGACATGCCAAGACAAGGGATTGATGTGAATGAAGTGATATTCAATGCCCTTATGAATGGGTACTGTAAGAAGGGTATGATAGGTGAAGCTTTGAAGGTGTTCGCTCTCATGGAAAAGAAAGGTTTGGAGGCTGGTCCTTTTGCTTATAATACAATTGCCAGCGGGCTGTGTAAATTGAAACGATTCAGGAAAGCAAAGGAGTGGTTGTTCACTATGATAGAAAGGGGTTTCCCTCTAGATACTGTGAACTTCACTACTTTGATTGGCATATGTTGCAAGGAAGGGAACCTAGAGGAGGCAAAATGGGTATTCGAAGATATGAAGATCAAGGGAGTGAGACCTAATTCTTATACTTATAACACTCTGATTCATGGTTACAGCAAGAAAGGGAATATGAAGGAAGTTTATAGGCTAAAAGGTAAGATGGAAGCCATGGGGATGACGCCAGATGTGCACACATACACATCACTTATAAATGGTGAATGTGTATTTGGAAAGCTATGAGGAGGCAGTAAAACTGTTTAATGAAATGATTCAAAAGGGTTTAGTTCCAAATGCAATCACTTACACAGCCGTGATCTCAAGTCTGTTTAAGGAGGGGAGAACAGATGAAGCTTTTAGATTGTACGATAAAATGATCGCGTCTGGCCTTACACCTGATCACAAATTGTGTTCTTTACTTGCTGGCCTTCTTACTGCAAGATCTTAGCTCTAAAGGGTCCTTAAAAACGAAAAGAACTAACTTATTGTATGTGTGGTATGGTAAGAATGTCTTTGAGCTATATCTAAAAGAACTAAGTAAAGTCTTTTCTTATTTGGTGTGCTTGGCTAGATAGATCTTTTAATGTGATTTTATTATGTCCGGATTATTATTTCATTAATCTAAATAATATATATATATATTTTTGGTATGATCTTTGTTCATGTCAATTAAGATCTTTCCTCATTTCACTTGTCATGACATCATCAATTGCTTTTGCACATGAATATCGGGGATCTCAAGCCGAGTGTCTGCAGTATCTTCTATAAGTGTAACAAAAGAAATGTATAATTCTCTACATATTACAAGGATGTTATAATGCTCGTATTTATTTTCACCAGACAAAGTTAGGAGGATTGATTCGATTGAAATGTAAGTTACTCTTGGAATTTAACAATGGTATTATAAAATCCGTAATGACAAGTATTCATTAATAACCAGAATAAGTTGCAACATAAACCGTTGTCTGACTTTAATCAATTTATGAAAACAATATCCATTTATTTTTGAAATTCTTGCCACACAAAGTGGCTATAACTGGGTTATCAAATACCACAGAATATTTTGCAACAAATATGTGCCATCATGTATTCAATATGTAGATTATCATGTTCAGATCATCAGATTCCCAATTTTACTCACAAATTAATTGTACAAAACAGGCAATAGAAAGAGGAGACTTTGCAATCCAGTAAAGAAGACACAATATAACATTATTTTGAGTTGGTCAATATACTCAAGATTCTCCGAAGCCTCCCATACGACTTCCATGATCATAAACCTCTGAAGTCTCTGAGTGGATCAAAGCATGCCAGAACTCCGACTACCAATCTTCCTCCTAAAGAACTCTGAAGGATTAGGAAATTGGGTTTGGTTGTGTTGATGGTAAATAAAATATCTCAATCACCAAGGAAATGAAGACATGAGATTCAAAAGAGTCTTCAAAGTGATGAACAATAAGGTTGAAAATCTAGGAAGATGTTTAGGCTCAAGATGGTATATTTTCAACCCCGGGGAAGGTGGCTATATGTTCTTTATATAGGTAGGGTAAAAAGATAGGCAGGGTAAAAAGATAGGCTTCCCAATCCCAAATTAGGTTAAAAACGCGTCCAAAATAACTCAGTTTTGCACGAGCGTTCGAACACCACTCGAACGCGCAACGAACGCGTGCTCTCTGGAAAGTTTCATTCAAATGCTTACTCGAACGCACCACGAACGTTTGCTCTCTAGAATGTTTCATTCGAATGCTTACTCGAACGCACCTCGAACGTCTTCTCTCTAGAATATTTCGTTCGAACCCAACAACGAACGTGCCACTAACACCACTCGTTCGAACGTTTATACGAACGCGACACTAACGAAATTGCTCAGTTTTGCCAAATACCCTTCCAATTGCTCCAAGTTCTTCAAGACTTATTACAACTTAATTGAACTTGTTTTGTTATGGACATTGCCAATAAAAATGGAACTAACAATCTCCCTCTTTGGCATTCCGTGATAAAACACTATCTATTACAAATACTATAGTAAAAGACCCAAAAGGAAAAAATAGCCAACTGCCAACCATCAAGACAATGGCTTATTACAATAAGACTCGATCTAATACCTAACCAAGTAGTCTAGAAATCAATGCCACCACAACTACCAAATCTGCTTACCTGAACTATCTAAAAATAGCAACATACCTTGAAAAGCACATGGGTTATAAAGAACAGATAAATCAACGATAAAAATCATGTATGTATACATAGATAGTAGATAGCCTACCCCCCATTAATCTTACTCCCCTTAAAACGGAGATATCAAAATGGATATACTACGACTCCCATATACTACTACTCTATCATATACTGCTCTCCTCATTTTTGTCACGAAATGACAAATGGTGAAGTTACTAGGATAACCAACACATGCAAGAGAATATGCAAACAAGACTTACTCCCCCTCATTAATAGAAATGGAATGCAAGAACATGAAGCACACACAAGCACACGCTGAGAGGAAAAAAATTCAATAAAAAAGAATGACTGAAACAACACTTCAAGCAAGTACAATGATACCTAATCAGTACTTAGCTATTTATGACATGAAATAATATGCATCACTTTAGATTCTGCTAAACATTACATGTATGCATATGACATAAATACCAAAGCATAACAAGTACTTGCGTGAAAAATAAGTGCACAACAAATCAATGCTTAAGTCCTTATTTTATTAGCGGGACACAGGCAAAGAAATCTCATATCTTAACAAAGCAAGTCCATAAAATATGTGCTCAAACCCAGCACAACTAGGACCAGAAAAGAAGCAACATTGGTTGCATGCTATATTATTCTCCCCTAAATATCATGAGCTCATAAATAAAATCTCTTTCGAGTGAAGGGGTGCACTTATCTTTTGAAATTTGGCCCATTGACTCTTTTACATTTGAGACTCATGTAATTTTTTTATTATTTTTTTGTTACTAGGAGATAGCACAAGGTCATCTAGTCAAATATCACACTATTTAGTGGAAAAATATGGTAGATATTAGATTGTCGTCCAAAAACTCATACATACGACCAAACATTGACAATAATAAAAACGTATATGTGAAGTGCAAGCACAAGATATACTAAAGGTTTTTATCACACACACTCATGCACATAGAGCATCAAGAAAATAAAAGCATATTACACATGCACAAACATATATCCTACACACTAGGATCATATGAAACAAGCTTTTCATGCTCTAACAAGGCATGAAAAAATTTGGTCTTTTTCATTTTCTATTTTTTTACTTTTCAATTTTAACATGCATAAAAAAATTATAAAGACACACAATGGCTTGTCATTATCCAATGGTACGTGGAGTTGTATCCTGAGTACAGATCATACTACCGTCCACTCGGAATCAGATAAGAAATTTATGTCCGGGTTTTCATCCTATATACCAAGGGACACAATAAAAACAAAAAACACACACCCACATGCAGTGAAAAGAAAATAAACGTATAGAAATATAAAACACATGCCCACACACATGCAATGGGAAGACAAATGCAACTTCTAAGAAGAGTTACACCGCAATGCACTCTCATCATGCCTATCAAGGCATTCAGAAGTAGATGGGAAGTCATCTTGCTTCCTTACCCAAACAGTCTTAGGAATCTCTTCCACTTGAGAATTCCTAGTCAACACAACAAGTTTCTCACTAAGGAATTTTGCTTGTTTGGTTAATGCAGAAACTTAAGACACTAGATTTGAGGAATCAAATCTAGATGACACACTCTTAGACATTTTCTTATGTTTGTACAACATAAAGCACTTAGGCCTAATGTGTCATGCCTTGCCACAATGATGGGATACAGACACAAACCTCGAATGAGAGCGAGGTTTACCCATCACACCTCTAGATCGAGGTTGGGTCACATGACGATGAACATCATGAGGAATCACATGACTGTACTCAACATGCTTCTTGCCTAAGTCATGTTTAAGAGGGATAGAAATATCTCTAGATGATGACGTCTTATCGCAATTAGGCTCAACATTAATCCCTAATATACAGTTTAGTTTTTTTATTCCCACTAGAAAATACAGACAGTTGGGTTCTAGCATCTTCAAGTTCATTTTCTAAATTTTTGACTCTATTAACTAGACATTTATTCCTCTCATCGAGGTCATCAATCATCACAAGGTTGTGCTCAAACTTAGCTTGAGCTTCATTCTTTTCTAGCTCTACTTCCTTCAGCCTCTTATTGACCTCTATGTTCATTTTTTTGATAGCTAAACTCTCATTAAACAGTTCAGCATAAGCTACCTGAAGACTATCATCATCTACAGACTCATCGTGAGAGAAGTCAGATCTAGCATCTTCATCACTACTGTTTTCCTCACTCTCACCAGTCACACTAGTAGTAAAGGCCATAAAATTGGTCTTATGCTTAGGAGACTCATCAGAAATATAACCACCTTCTGAATCACTAAGAGAAGCTGCCATGACTTTCTTACCTTTAACCTTTAGGTATGTTGGACATTCAGATCTAACATGCCCATACCCTTCACACTCATGGCATTGAATACCACAGGGTTTGTTAATCATATCCTCTCTAGACTCTCTTCCATTATGCCTACTCTCTCTAGGTTTATCATCCATATCTCTATCACGACCTATCTCCTTTAGCTTAAGAAATTTCTTAAATTTCTTTGCAAACATGGCCAGATCCTGATCCGTGAGGGTATCATCATCATAACTTAACGGATTATGAAAAATTTCCTTCGTGATCTTCATCGCTATAGTTTTAGGCTTTTTATAACCAGGAAGTTTCTTCTCATAAACCTATAGTTTTCCTATGAGGTCTTCTAATTTAGCTGATCGAGGTCATTATTTTCCTCGATGATGATGATCTTAGGTAGGAACTTATCAGACATGGATCTAAGGATTTTCCTAACTATCATACTGTTAGGGATAGTCTCACATAGGTTAAAGCTTGAGTTAACTATGTCGTTAATCTCAGCATAGAACTCGTCAAAGGTCTCATCATTTTTCATTCTGGCGACCTCAAACCTAGTAGCAAGATCTTCGAGTCTATTTTTTTTAACAGACAATGTGCCCTCATGCACAGTCTGAAGGATGTCCCAAGCATCATTGGCTATCTCACACATAGAGATTCTCCTAAATTCAGATGAGCAAATAGCACCATTAATGGAATTAATTGCCTTGTTGTTCTTATTGCTAGCGTCAAACTCATCCTTAGTCCAGGTCAGTTTGTCCTTAGGGGAAGAGACCTCATCAACCATAACTACGAGAGGTTTCGACCTGTACTCTACTGACATCCAAACTCTCTCATCTAAGGATTTAAGGAACACTGTCATACGAACCTTCCAATGTAAATACACTGTCCTATCAAAGTAAGGAGGACAGTTTAAGGCTTGGCTTTTTCCATAGCTAAAAAGGGTCAAGGATCACAGTTAGGCTCTGATACCAATTGAAAGTACGTAATTTATCTAAGGTTCTGACCCTATGTGGAATTTATCACAATTAACTAAGACAAGTCTTAATTAATGTGTCTATGGATTAATTAAATTAATTAAGAACCACTTATAAGTCTAATAGTTCATAAATCCAACCAAAAAAAATTAAAGTAATAAATAAATCAACACAGTAATTTTATTGATGAAGTGGAAAACTCGTGCGAGTAAAAAATCACTCCAGGTGTCTTGGCTACCGGCCCAAATCCACAATCAAGAGAAAAACTTACAGTGATGGTAAAAGACCTATGGTGGCAATTTCACCGACTCTAGTACCTCTAGACTGCAAGAACTCCAAAAATCCTTCGAGCCCGTACCCCACGGTTTTCCTCAGAACCTCTGAAGTCTCTGAGCGGATCAACTCTGTATGCACGCCGGAACTCCGACTATCAATCTTCCTCCTAAAGAACTCTGAAGGATTATGAAATTGAGTTTGGTTGTGTTGATGGTCAATCAAAGATCTCAATCACCAAGGAAACGAAGATATGAGATTCAAAAGAGTTTTCGAAGTGATGAACAATAAGCTTGAAAATATAAGAAGGTTTTTAGGCTCAAGACAATATATTTACAACACCGAGGGTAAGGTGGCTATATGTTCTTTATATAGGTAGAGTAAAAAGAGAGGCTTCCCAATCCCAAATTAGGTTAAAAACGCATCCAAAATAACTCAGTTCCGCACGGGCGTTCGAACACCACTCAAATGAGCCACGAACGCGTGCTCTCTGGAAAGGTTCGTTTGAATGCTTACTCGAACGCACCATAAACGTTTGCTCTATAGAATGTTTTGTTCAAATACTTACTCGAACGCACCTCGAACGTTTTCTCTCTGGAATATTTCGTTCGAACCCAATAGATAACATTTAAAACTATAAATAAAATAGATTGAAATGCACTTGTATTTGAGAAATCAATTTAGACTCTTCTTCAGCTATCAAAAGTAGTCCAAAGATCAAATCAAGTTGACAGTGTTGTGATTCTCTGATTATTAAATAGTGTTTATGAGCAAAAAATTGAATTCTATTACTATAAAAATAAAATTTACAAGTGTTTAAACTCTACCAAAAAACTTCACTCTCTTTATACTCTCTAAGTTTTCTTTACATAAAGCTTAATTGTTGGGATAATATAAGCTCTTAAATGAGCTCTCTATTTATAGTGAAACTCAAGCTCACAATTACAACCACCTAAAGCAAACTTAAAGTTTTGCTTCATAAGTCAATAAAGAAGATTTCTCCTTGGATGCCTGCACCACATATTTCAACATGTAAATCTTCCACCAAAAGTTATTTTCAATGGTTCTTGGAGATGGAATGCAGCTGGATTCTACAATTCTCCTCCCCCAGCTGCATTCGAAATGATTGTCATTTGATAACTATCCTGGCTATGTCTCTGCACAACTCTAACTTATCCCAAGTAACCACCTTTGTTAACACGTCGACTGGATTCTCATATGTATGGATCTTCACTAGTCTCAGTAGTTGTTGATCCATTATCTCGCGTATCTAATGATAGAGAATATCGATATGCTTCATACGAGAATGATGTTGGAAAATTATGACCCATAACGTCACTATTTGTACAAATCATGGTGTTGTTGTACAAATTAATTATGTGACAAATGAAATTGCACTCTGATCATTTGTGATTAGATCACTTTGATGTATAAATGATAGGAGGTCCATATGATTAGTTCCTGGATTGAGATGATATGAGACAGTATCAGTCCACAAAGGATTAATCATTAAATATCCCTAGTCAGAGTATTATCGAGATTGGACATCGATAATGCGTAAAAGACTAGTATTACACGTGTGCACGTTATGAGGGCATAACGGCATAGTTCTCATATATTTGGGTATAGGATACTTATGCAAGTGTAATAGGAGGTTGTGTTTTACCGATGGTATGGAAAACAGCTTCGCTTGGATAGACCCTCCCTCGGAATTCCATGGTAGTATGACTATGTGTCTTTGGAAGTCCGAAATCAGGGTAGGTATATTTGGTCTTAACCTGAGACTTGCACCGCTAATACTTGCGACAATCAATATGCTTTGGTTTAGGTCGTCTAGGGCTTTAACAGGTTCTGTGTACGCCTTTGCTGGGTATATTGAGAATCGTAGTGTGTTGGGTGTGATGTCAAGACGGAAGTATCACTCCAGTCCTAGTGGAGATGATGGTCACGTAGGATACGGAACTGGTTCTCTATGTACTGCAGTCATCTGGGGTTTTTTTTGCAACATCTTTGATCCATGTAGCAAGCTTTGGGCCAGTGACTCCCAAACCAATGGTTTTAGGGCACTAGGTGTTAAAACACCCTTACAGACTTAATAACTCGGATCTCAGACATTTTTTCTTACTCCATCGCTTTTTATAGATGCTTCCTCCAATTAAACTAGAGCACTAAATATTACAAACTTTTCAATTACAGCTCATGTCTGTATGTTACCATGTATGCTGATAATACATGTCAACTGAGCATATGAAGATTTATTTTAGTCAGTTTTATGGAGAATTCACAAATTAAATAATTTAAAAGGAAATAAACAAAAATTAACTTGTTCCGAAATAGGTTGAGATACGTCTTAGGAGTGGAAACTCCTTACACAGCTATCTCACACAAATTTCACCTGATTAATCAAATAAAAACACAAAAATACAAAATATTTTTTTGGTTTTTGTAAAAATTTTCAATTTTTTTGGCTTTTTCGAAAAATTTTGACTAGAAATAAAATAATAAAAACAAGATACAATTTAATTATTCTCCTCCCCCAAACCTAAATGAGACATTGTCCCCAATGTCTTAAATAGTAGAAGAAGAGTTTAGAAAACCGTTCCTGGTTAGCTAAAATTCTACATCTAAATGAAAAGTTAAAGGTTAAGATCCAGATTTATCCGACGCCTCTTACCACGATCATTATCGGACCAGTTTATCTTGGAAAGAATAGGGTCGATTTGTGGTTCAAAGGCTAAGATTTGGAAATTAAATCTGGGGCAGTTTTGGCAGTGAAAAGAAGTTATTTTAATGGCTTTGACACGAACTCATTTCTCCGGACATTATCAAGAAACACACAAAGAAAATCATAAAATCCATCAACATTGTACAGTCCAAGCGGTTTCTGGTGTATGTTTAGGTTTGCCAAGATAACACTGTAAAAATTTCCTCCATTGTGCCCAAGCCACCTGGCAAAGCATTAAAAGCATCGGCACGGTTAACCATTTCTATCTGTCGTTCAGACATACCTGGCATGATTAGTTCCTCGCCGTTTGATGATCCAATAAGATTCGCCTCCGCCAAAGGTTTTGGGATGATTCCCAATACTTCACTGCCTCCATCCTGTACAGCCTTTGAAACGATCCCCATTAGTCCAAGATTGCCACCGTCATATACTAAGTGCATATTCCTTGCAGCAATGACTCGACCAAATTCATGTGCCGCTGTTACGTATTCTGGTTTAACACCAACACTGGTACCGCAAAACACACAGATGTTTTCAATCCATCTTCTTGAAGTAGCTTCCATTTTTATCTGGATGCCTTCAAAGGTGCAATGATGAGTTGAATTTATAGAACCTGAAAAGGGTGAGTAATAATAGCACACGTATCTTCCAAGTGACGATTAGTAGCAAAATAGTAAATCGTGAAAGATCAAAAAGTAGCCTAGATCCTGTCGGAGAAAATAACAAAACAAATCACAATTATTAGGAAAAGATAAAGAGATATAATATTTACAATAATGTAACAGCTTGATTGACGTCTATGCGTCAGGGACAAGCTTCCCATCCAATTTTTTTATAAATTAGCAAATAGGGTCTTTTAGAGTCAGATTCCGGAGACTTAACAGTTGTCTTTTTTTACGGAATTGTGCATATAACATGCGAATTTCGTGATACACATATCCACTGGGATGCGTCTCAAGAGTTTTAGATATGTCATCCAAAGACTCTTTACTCAAGCCATCCCTAATGAAATTAATCTTATCTTCGCGATTATCAGACACCATTCCTAAAGAACGACAACGAGTATTATATGACATATGAGCACATTTATAACAAACACACATTCTTTTGGCTCTTCTCTTTTTAGCATATGTGATTCTTCCTAAACCAGACAGATGTGAAATAAAAGAGTCAGAAGACTCACCGCCAATCGGACCCGTGCTTCAATAATCCAACGAATGTCATTAGGAATACCTTTGATCATCAGTAGTCTCATCTGTTCCAAGCGAGCTTTGTAGACTTTCAGCGAAATGTTTTGAGGGAGAGAAAGAAATTACTTGTGAAGATTTGTGAGAATGTCTTCCTTGAATGTTTAAAGTCGTCAGCTAGACATGACAACCCGAATGTTAGGCTGGATCTGAGAGTGTGACGCTTTCTTTTTGTCGCTCAAATAATTCTCCCCAGTAGTGCTTGACACGCTTGTTCTTAACCTTGAATGTTTTATTGGAGACGGGATCATGTATCTCAACGGCTCTATCTGGTAAAACCTTGGTGATTAAGAATGGACCTGACCACCTTGATTTTGGCTTCCATGGGAAGAGTTTCATCCTTGATTTGTTTAACAGTACCCTCTGCCCTTGTTCAATTTGTATGTGAACTAACTTCTCATCATGTCTTTTCCTGGCCTTTTCTTTGTACAAATTGGCATTCTCAAAAGGTTGAATGTGAAATTCCTCCAATTCGTTGAGCTGGTAGAATTGTTTCTCTTCTGTTGCTTGTAGGGCAAGACTTGGCTTCTTCAGTACGCAGTACGCTTTATCTTCAGGCTCCACAGATAGTTTGTCAGTATAACTTTGCATTGCATTGATGGAGTTCTACGGTCCCAAGGATCGAATCAAAAGCATATAAACATGTGTGAATAACAACGACGAAGTTGCATAATACTTACATCGATCGGTTGAGCGACGCGGCAAGTAACAAAACTTTATTTTCTGCCTGGCAGTGGACTCGGCAGTGGCAGTGCAACCAGTCCCCATTTTCGGCTTTTGACATCTTCATCAAGCTCCAAGCTTCGTGATTTGATTCCCGGCTCATGGGTGGACTTCCCTATCACATTCGCATGTCTCTCGGAGTGCTAGCTCTTGTGATTTTTGCCACAAAAATCACCACTCAAGCTTCCCTATCTCACGGCAAAACTGAACCAGTGAGTTATTTTTGCCCCTCCATGGGCGTGTGAAGAAGAAGAGATGAGAGGAAAATAGAGTTGTGTAAGTTGTATGGATTTGTGTATATAATACAGTTATATATTTTCCAAAATTAAAAAGGTGATTTACCACTTTTTGGCTTCCAAAAAGTCAAATGGTAAAGCTTTCCAACAACTCCAACAACTACCGTCAATCAATCACATCAATCAATCAAGTGACATATCACTCAAAGTGACATGATTTGACGCTTGATGTGATTTGTGTGCCGCACTCGAATTCGAAATGTGAATGCGCTCGCAAATAATCTCGGGCTCTGGTTCGCTAATTCCAAATTAATGAATTTTACGTTGCGTCGTAATTAAATGATTACGCCTAGCGAAATCACTATTCATGTCGCTAACGAATTAATTCTAAATTAACTCGTTTGCCCGAATTAAAATCTAATTTTAATTCCCGTCGAAATCCAATTTCGTTTAATATATCGAATATATTAATTTATCGATTAATTCCAAATTAATCGTTATCTCTCTTTTAATGATATTTTATCCCAGATAAAATATCTCCGCAATAAATCCCAGATTATTTTTTCTCTCTTCTAATTAATCCCAGATTAATTTAAGTGCGAGTCATACGTCATCGTGAATCTTTGGGAAGCGACCCATGAGTTCCCCGGATATGTTGGCAGTAAATTCGGTCGTCGGACTATCCGAACACGTAAGTACCTTCGTACTACGTTTTACCGATTTACAAGACAAGGTTGGCTTCTAGCAAAGCGCCATGCCTACCCAATTCTCCAGAAATATCCTTACATGAATAAAGGATCTATATCAGGCGTAGTATACGTAGTATTGCGTATGTCGATCCAATATCGGATGATCACGTGCTAGGCCTGGGGCTGGAATTGTGTCTGCCTCGTACGAAGCACATGTCGGATCTCTGGTAACTAGTCTCCATAATCGGATAAACATGACCTAGTCATAATATCCCGATAGCTCGAGCATATAAGAGAACGAGTTCCGTATCCTTTGTGACCATCATCTCCACTATGACTGGAGTGATACTTCCATCTCGACATCACACCCAATACACTACAATTCTCAATATACCCAGCATTGGCATACACAAAACCTGTTAAAGTCCTGGACGACCGCAACCAAAGTATATTGATTGTCACAAGTATTAGCGGTACAAGTCTCAGGTTAAGACCAAATACACCTACCCTGATTTCGGACTTCCATAGACACATAGTCATACTACCAATGGAATTCTGAGGGGGTCTATCCAGAGCGAAGTTGTTTCCCGTACCATCGGTAAAACACAACCTCCTATTACACTTGCATGAGTATCCTATACCCAAATATATGAGAACTATGCCGTTGTGCCCTCACAAACGCGCACAAGTTTAATACCAGTCTTTTACGTATTTATCGATGTCCGATCTCAATAATACTCTGACTAGGGATATTTAATGATTTATCCTTCATAGATTGATACTGTCTCATATCATTCTCAATCCAGGAACAAATCATAAGGACCTCATATTATTTATACATCTAGGTGATCTAATCACAAATGATAAGAGTGCAATCTCCTTTGTCACATATTTAATTTGTACAACAACACCGTGATCTGTACAAATAGTGACGCTATGGGTCATAATTGTCCAACAATCTCCCATTTGGCCTATAGCCAGTTACTTGAGTGTCTGACACCCGAACTATGTACGATTGGCTCAAACTGCTGAGAAAACGCTTTCGTCAGCGGATTTGGATGATTATCATCTGATGCGATTTATTCGATCATCACATCGCCACGATGTATGATCCGAATGAATCAGATGAATATCGAAGTATGTATCTGGATCGTTGATGAGACCATTAATTCTTTAGCCTGTGCTGACGCCTAGCTCAGCTGCTAACAGAACTATATCTAATATAATTAGACTTGTTATCGACCCAGAAGGCTTCTATTGCCGCCTCAGCTGCAGCAATAACCCACATTTGTTGTTTATTTGGTAACAGTATCTTGCTGGAAGATTTCCAGCTCACTGTTCCGTTATTCAAACTGTATAGTACCGTTTACGACTTATAGTCTTTTTATCGGTTAGGAAGCTTGCTACAGTGATCCCAATCACTCCAAGTTTTCATTCTTCATAGACTAAGACAGCATCCTTAGTTCTCTAAGATACTAACGGATGTTCTTAACATCAATCCAGTGACTATCACTTGGATTGGCCTGTTTGTGAATCCATATGCTCAAAGCGTATGAGACACCAGGTCGCGTACATTTTTCAATGTACGGTTTCTCAAAGAGTTTTTCATGAAAGCCAAGCTTTCACCGATTGTTATTATGGGAATATCATTTCCAAGAAATTACATATTATCATTATTTATAGGACAACCACTGTCAGTGCGCTCCCACTAACCCTCTTATATACACAAGAATCATTTTCATTTTGAATTAAATCATACTCCATTATGATTACATCAAAACGATAATTCCAAGAACCTATGCTTGCTTCAATCCAAACATGGATCGAATAACCTGCAAACCTTGTTTGCTAGTTATTGTACGATAAAACCGACAGGATGTTATAAACATCCTCCAAAAAGGTTTCCTTTTCAGGAAATCGATTTTCCTGTTAAGCTGTCATATTTCATAAATGAAACATACAGCTTTAGCAAGCATTATCCAAATGGATTTACCTTGGCAACAGGTAAAAGGTTAAATCGTAATCAACACAATGTTGATAACGATACCTTTCCGCTAAAAGCCTAGCTTTACACATTGGTATGTTGCCTTCCATGTATATCTTCCTTGAAGACTGAATAGTACAAATAGGCACAATGCCTTGCGGTACATCAACTAGTATCCAAACTTGTTGATATACATGGAATCCATTTCGGATTCATGACACTTTGCAATGAAAGGGAGTCGATAACTTGTATCACTTCCTCATACGTAGTCAGTTGGTATACCTCAATAAGATAGACATCTTTATGAGGTGAGATCAGAAACCCATACCCCAGGTTGTTTTCTGACTCTCTCCGACATACGCGGTTCTTGTGTATTTGAAGATTAATGTTATAGTTTCATCCTTGATGAACTATATGTGTTCCATTAAGATTCGGTGCCTTGGACAATATTACTCCGATTTTCATCGAGTTTTACTATCCTCTCACTTACCACTGCATATCGGTATTCCTCTTAGGAAAACCGCATGGTGAGCAACAATCTAATTGTTCTCTTGTGAGTTGTATAAGTACTATACTTATGGTATCCCTAGGATAACCTACAATTAGCACTTATCCAATTTAGGTTTTAGTTTGGTATCATCCAAACATATGCCCAACATACCCAAATATTCAGGAATGAGAAACCCGGTTTCTTTCCTGTTCATATCTAATATGATATCTGTCAAACAAATTATTATGGAACCTTATTCAAAATAAGTTCTTGCACTGTTTAAAGCTTATCCGTTGAAGGAAATGGTAGCTCAGAGCGACTCATGATTAACCTTATCATGTCCAGAAATTTGGTTACTCAGTTCGGACACACCGTCAAACTGACGTGTTCCGGAGGAGTCCTCATTGAAAGAATACTATACTTTTTCAAGTATATAAGAAACTTATTGCTTAAGTATTTTCCATTACGGTCTTACCGTGACGCTTTAATACTATAGCCGATCTGTTTGTCTATTTCGTGTCGAAACTGTAAAAGTTTCCGATTTGTGTTTCGAAAGAAACACGTAACCATAACGCGATGCCACATCCGTAAAGGTCACGAAATATTCATTTCCACCTCTAGCCTAGCTAGACATGGGCCCACTTGCTTCACTATGAACTAGGGCTAACAGATTGGTGGGATTTACACTTTTACCAAGTAAATAGTGTTTTAGGCACTTTGCCCAATAAACTAGATTCGTAGACTTTATTTGATTGGGATCAAATCAGTCCGAGTACCCACTCTTCGAAAGTGTGGATATACGATTCTTGTTTAATTGTGTCCCCGACAACAATGCCACATTTAAGTTTCTTAACTGATCAAATCAGTTTGAGCTATTTGTTTGTCATGTTATATGTTTGAGATATATTTATATTCAAAATATAAATACCGTTATTCACATCTAATGTGTTTATCTCAATATCATCTTTATATAATAAAACACTTTAGTGTTCTAGAATATAAAGGTTCACCCGCAGCGGGTCAAACACTGATATAAAGATAATGTATCTAGTCAAACTAGTTACATTATAACAGTTTCCAAATTTAGGTACATACCCGAGGGTAGTTCCTAAAATTAGGTTTCTGCGGCTAAAACAGCGACTTTCGTCCCGTTTCTGATTCGCAGATAAATCTCTATTGAAGTCAGTATCCTGTTCAAAACAGATTCTGAACATCAATACATATATTTTATGTTCCACACTTAGTATTTAAAATCTAATTTTAATACTAATAGTGAACATAATGTCGACAAACATATTTGAAGTCAGAGCCTTGCTCGTCTTCAATTCCTTCATGTCTGCTTTGTTCAAAAGGCAGTCACGCTTCCGCGATCCCGTTTGCCACATTTAGGCAGACATTTTGGGATATGTATTTATATTCCTAGAGATTATAATGATTTTGCCTTTGCCCTTCCAACACTCTAGAAGCCTTTGGCCTAGCTCGGCCATTCTAGAATATCGAAGTAAGATGTGCGCCTTGCGCTACTTGTCTGATTGCAAAGTTTGACTTTGTCTCATTGAGAATAGTCATTAATTCTCCAAGAATTAAGTATTGCAATTTAGTACTTCTAAGATTCTAAGGATAGATTCTTTGAAGATCCTTCAATTTCATTATCATACTTTAAGGATCTAATCCTTAGTTCTGATTCAGAAACTAAGGAGTCTACTGCGACAAGTTTAATGTATTAAGCACTTAAGTTATCATCACATAAATCTTCCAAAGATTATGCTCAACTATTTGCTTAACTCCGGGCTTTAGGCTTAATATGTTATTTTATCAAATAAAGTAACTTATTATATTTCAAGACTATCCTGAAATTGATTCCCAATTTCAAAAAATAAACCATTTAAATACATTTTCCCTAGGATTATGTTTTAAATGTCAATCTTTCAATTTTATCTTGATTCTAATAGTCCAACTATTTAATCAACGATTAAGGTACTATTTATTATAATGATTACAATAGTCCAACTATTTAATCAACTATAATTTAATAGATTAAAATCAATTATATTGATTACTATAATCCAATTATAAAATCAACTATAAATGAATAGTTTGAATATAGTCCAATTATTTATTAAAACAACAATTTAAATATTAGTCCAACTAACATTTATATATATGACGAATGATATTTGTTTGAGCGAGTATGGCAAGTAATTAAACGAGTATTGCAAATTCAATTCTTGCCTCCCACTATTTTTCGGCGAGCCTCTAACCCTCTGTCGAGTACTCGGGAAACCGCGTTTCCTAGTGGGCTAGGATCCCGTTAAATATCACACAATCTTGACTTTGGCCAACAAATTGTATGATAATTAACTAGGTAGATCTCTAAGATCGATTGGATCCAATCCAATTCCTAGATCCGGTAGGGGGACATCCAAGTCCGAAACATATCTTATATATGCCAATACATCCAATGTATTACCTAACCTTTTTCCTCTGAATCAACTAAGCCTTGGCTTTGGCACAACAATCTTAGTGATCCCAGTCAAGCGCGACCCATTGACCATGGAAAGCTTCGTAATCAATGTCGATGGACAAGAAATGGTCTTGACTTTGGCCAACAAACCACAACTTGGACAAGACACTGACATGGAACAAAGCTCTCGTGATTCAAACACATCCTCGACGGACAAAGGCCTTGACTTTGGCCAACAAGCCAATGCCAGTCTCGGATCTTGAGTGAGAATCACTCAATGGAAGGAAAGACGCTTAGTATTTAGAAGGTTTTTCGCGTGCAAATTGGCAACCAATTTATTATCTTTGTTAAGGTCTCATCATCATACACCCTTAAACATGCATTCTAAACACATAAAAGCGCATATGAAAAATAATAATGATATGCGGATGGATACTTTACATTGATCCTAGATCAAATCTCTCTCTTTCTCTCTCCCGCTAGCACAAGTATTTACTTCTACCCGTTACACTACACTTCTAAAGAAACCTCATTTACATTGAGGGGAATAGGTGAGAAGAGAATACAAAGAATAATGAGGTAATAAGGCTGGACTCGCAGGTCCAATTAATAAATCAAATTTATTACAACAATTTCTAAAATTATCCCACCCATCTAATATCCATCCGATATACATTATTCATGCATCGCAACCATGTATTCACACAAGCATGTTATCAATCAATCTAATCAAATTAATTAATCTGATAATTAGTGACCATCCAATGTTCAAACAACGATTTGATTTTGCTCGAGTCAAACTCGTTTGCGAATAAGTACTCAAAGTACGAATTCTCGAATTAAATTAAACTACACAATTAAATCCAATTCAATTTGTATTTAATTCTAATTTACTATTTAATTCCAAATTAAATACTACACTTTATTAACGAACCTTTACGACTTAAATTCCAAATTTAATCGCAACGGGTCTCAAAGCCCGATTAACGTCCAACGTCAATTTTATTAAAGTCCAATGGGCTTTTAATTAATTTCTTAAGGCGTGGACTTTTGGTCAACTCGGGTCAAACCGAATAACCAAAATCCAATCCGGGAGTTACCCCATAAGCCTAGAAATCAATTTCGGCCCATTAGGCCCAATTAAAATTTAAAGGTCCATTAAGTCGCATTTGGGCTTTATGGAAGCGGTTTTGGGCCTAATTGGATCCAACCAATTTTGCCTAAACCCAACTTTGTACAACAAAGCCCAATAAGCCCATTTACAACATTAAAAGCCCAAATCCAATTTTAAGGCCCAATTAATTAAATACAAAAAATCCAATTTCACATTTAATTAACCTAAAGTGTATATCATGATTAATCACCCAAATTAACATTTCTAAAAAAACAATTTATATAATCAATCATGCTCATTTTCATCATCACATGTCCAACACATTTTGATTAAAATCAAACCCATAATACATGCTCAAAGTCTCGGCCAAGTGGGATTTTCCAAATCAATTCGGTTCAATCAAATTAAATCCGCAATCAACATTTCCCGATTATTTCCAACTCATCTAATGAATTAAAAACAAAATTCCAAGACAATATAGGGCACTACTCAATTCGGCCAAGCCAAAATTTTGGGGAAAAATTGTTCCAAACCATTTTCTTGAAATTGATCCAATCAAACTTCAATTAAACATGTTATAAGCATACTCAAAAATATTTTGCCCAAATTTTAAGCCCTAAATTCGTTTCATGCTTTTAACAACACTCTGATACCACTGATGGAGTTCTACGGTCCCAAGGATCGAATCAAAAGCATATAAACATGTGTGAATAACAACGACTAAGTTGCGGAATACTTACATCGATCGGTTGAGCGACGCGGCAAGCAACAAAACTTTATTTTCTGCCTGGCAGTGGACTCGGCAGTGGCAGTGCAACAGTCCCCATTTTCGGCTTTTGAGCATCTTCATCAAGCTCCAAGCTTCGTGATTTGATTCCCGGCTCATGGGTGGACTTCCCTATCACCTTCGCATGTCTCTCGGAGTGCTAGCTCTTATGATTTTTGCCACAAAAAATCACCACTCAAGCTTCTCTATCTCACGGCAAAACTGAACCAGTGAGTTATTTTTGCCCCTCCATGGGCGTGTGAAGAAGAGAGAGATGAGAGGAAAAGAGAATTGTGTAAGTTGTATGGATTTTGTGTATCAAATACACTTATATATTTTCCAAAAATAAAAGGTGACTTTTGGCTTCCAAAAAGTCAAATGGTAAAGCTTTCCAACAACTCCAACAACTACCATCAATCAATCACATCAATCAATCAAGTGTCACATCACTCAAAGTGACATGATTTGACGCTTGATGTGACTAGCGATTTGACGCTTGATGTGATTTACGTGCCGCACTCGAATTCGAAATGCGAATGCGCTCGCAAATAATCTCGGGCTCGGGTTCGCTAATTCCAAATTAACGAATTTTCCGTTGCGTCGTAATTAAATGATTACGCGTAGCGAAATCACTATTCACGTCGCTAACGAATTAATTCTAAATTAACTCGTTCGCCCGAATTAAAATATAATTTTAATTCCGCGTCGAAATACAATTTCATTTAATAAATGGAATATATTAATTTATCGATTAATTCCAAATTAGTCGTTATCTCTCTTTTAATGATATTTTATCCCAGATAAAATATCTCCGCAATTAATCCTAGATTAATTTTCTCTCTCTTCTAATTAATCCCAGATTAATTTAGAGTGCGAGTCATACGTCATCGGTGAATCTTTGGAAGCGACCCATGAGATCCCCGAATATGTTGGCAGTAAATTCGATCGTCGGACTATCGGAACACGTAAGTACTTCGTACTACGTTTTACCGATTTACAAGACAAGGTTGGCTTCTAGCAAAGCGCCATGCCTACCCAATTCTCTAGAAATATCCTTACAGGAATAAAGGATCTATATCAGGCGCAGTATACGTAGTATTGCGTATGTCGATCCAATATCGGATGATCACGTGCTAGGCCTGGGGCTGGAATTATGTTTGCCCCGTACGAAGCACATGTCGGATCTCTGGTAACTAGTCTCTATAATCGGATAAATATGACCTAGTCATAATATCCCGATAGCTCGAGCATATAAGAGAACGAGTTTCGTATCCTTTGTGACCATCTTCTCCACTATGACTGGAGTGATACTTCCATCTCGACATTATACCCAATACACTACGATTCTCAATATACCCAGCATTGGCGTACACAGAACCTGTTAAAGTCCTGGACGACCGCAACCAAAGTATATTGATCGTTGCAAGTATTAGCAGTGTAAGTCTCAGGTTAAGACCAAATACACCTACCCTGATTTCGGACTTCCATAGACACATAATCATACTACCAATGGAATTCCGATGGGGTCTATCCAGAGCGAAGTTTTTTCCCGTACCATCGGTAAACACAACCTCCTATTACACTTGCATGAGTATCCTATACCCAAATATATGAGAACTCTGCCGTTGTGCCCTCACAAACGCGCACAAGTGTAATACCAGTCTTTTACGTATTTATTGATGTCCGATCTTGATAATACTCTGACTAGGGATATTTAATGATTTATCCTTTATGGATTGATATTGTCTCATATCATTCTCAATCCAGGAATGAATCATAAGGACCTTCTATCATTTATACATCTAGGTGATCTAATCACAAATGATAAGAGTGCAATCTCCTTTGTCACATAGTTAATTTGTACAACAACACATGATCTGTACAAATAGTGACGCTATGGGTCATAATTGTCCAACATGCATTGGAGTTCTGGATGGTACTATGTATCACATCAAGTCGGAAACATTCCTCTTTCTCATCATTCGGGAAATTCATGGCTTTGAAAACATTGAATGTTACTTCTTGGTCCTGTACCCTCATGGTTAGTTCTCCTTTTTTACATCAATAATGGTTCGACCTGTAGCCAAGAATGGTCTCCCGAGGATGATCGGCACGTCTTCATCTTCGTCTTCCTCCATATCAAGGATAATAAAATCTGCTGGGAAAATGAATTTGTCAACTTTGACCAGCACATCTTCAAATACACCTCTCGGAAATACGAGCGTTCTATCAGCAAGTTGTAGAGAGACTGCGGTGGGCATCGTTTCTCCAATATGCAGTTTCCTGTAAATAGAAAAGGCATCAAATTAACACTCGCACCTAAATCACACAAAGCCTTACCGAAGTCATGTTCTCATATGGTGCAAGGAACAGTGAAACTGCCAGGATCTTTCAACTTTGAGGGAAGTTTCATCTGAATGATTGCACTGCATTCTTCTGTCAATGTTACTGTCTCGTAATCTCTTAATCTCCGCTTTTGTGAAAGAATATCTTTCATGAATTTGACATAACTGGGCATTTGTTCCAATGCTTCTGCAAATAGAATGTTGATATGCAGCTTTTTGAACACCTCCAAGAATCGAGCAAACTGTTTATCTAGTTTGTTTTTGTGGAGACGCTGTGGAAAATGTGGAGGTGGAGTGAATTTTTCTTGATCTTTTTCCTTTGCTTCTTTTTCATCCATCTGTGGAACTGCATCTTTAGGAACCTATTCAATTGTTGCCTTGATTCCAACATTATTGATTTCAGTACCGCTTTTTAAAATGATGGCATGACATTGCTCCTTCCCCATGTTCCTTGGATTTGGTTCTGTGTTGCTAGGAAGGTTACCTGGCGGTCTGTAACTCTGAGCATTGGCCAGTTGTCCAATTTGATTCTCCAGTGCTTTAATAGAAGCAGATTGACTTTGAATTAATGCTGCATGGGATTGAAACAAAGCATCATAACTAGCTACTTGAGAGTCATGTTTTGCTTCTATCTTTTTCAAATGGGTCAACACTTCTGCTATTCCTGTTTCATTTGCCTGCTCATAGCCTTTTTTTTGCTGTTGGAATCCGGGTGGTGGGTTGTTTATCTGCCCTGAATTGTTGCTCCATGCGAAATTAGGATGATTCCTCCACCCTGGGTTATAGGTGTTGGAATATGGATTGTTCCACTGTCTGTTGAAATTTTTGACGTAATTCACCGTTTCTTTATATTGGTTTGGCTCTGGTGCTCCTCCATATGTTGAACTTGTGGTTCCGGTAATGTTTACAACTTGTGCGCTGAGTGTTTCCAGGTATTTGCACATCTGATCCAACTTAGTATTCACTGCTGAGTTGGCTCCAACTTCATATATTCATGTAATTCTCTGGATCATGCTTCTTTCTGTTGGCCACAAGGAATTGTTGTTAGCCATTTATTCGATTAAGTCTGAGGCTTGATCTTCTCCTTTTTCCATCAAAGGTTCTCCAGCAACATCATCAATTGTGGTTCTCATTAGTCCAGAAAGTCCATTATATAAAGTTTGGACTTGAAGCCACTTTGGAATCTCATGGTGAGGACATTTTCGGAGCAAATCTTTGAACATTTCCCAAGCTTCGCAGAGGGATTCTGAATCTTGCTGCACGATGGATGTGATGTCATTCCTTAACTTTGCTGGTCTGGCTGGTGGAAAGTACTTTGCAAGGAATTTGGTGGCTAGAGTGTTCCAAGTTGTGATGGAACCTGCTGGTAGTGAATGTAGCCAAGCTTTTGCTCTGTCTTTCAAAGAATATGGAAAAACTCGTAGTCTCAATTCTTCTTCAACTGCTCGATTATAATTGAAAGTATCATAAACTTCCAGGAAGTTGCTGATATGGGCATTAGGATCCTCAGTTGCATTCCCCCCAAACTGAACTGATTGCTGAATCATCTGAATGCATGTTTTGATGTCACACGCATTTGCTGGTAAGGGAGGAAGTACAATACAGGAAATGAGTCCATCAACCACATGAATAGTTCTGTCACGAATAGGAATTGGTGGTGCAACCTCCAAAGGTTCAGGTTTCATGTTGATCAGTGCTTCTTGGCCTTCTCGTCTTTCCCTTCTCAACTGTCTGATGGTTTTTTCAATATCTGGGTCAAGCAGTCGGATTTCCAAACTTCTGGTTCGTCTCATGTAGTTTATGAGAACCTGAAATACAAGAAAACAAAAATAATAAGAAAAAGAAAATTAGACACAAGTAAAGGTATCTAACCTCAAAACTAATAGTGAAAGATAAATAAGTCCCCGACAACGGCGCCAAAAACTTGACCGGCGTAATCACACGCGTATAACGCAAGGGCACGTATCGTTCAAGTAGTATAAAAAGTATCGATCCTACGAGGACTTAAAACCTTTTGTTATCAATTTATGAAGTTAAATGTTTACAAGTATCTAATTGATTGATTGTTTGATTGGGTGGTGATTTTAAAATTAAAACAAGTAAATAAAATTACTTGAAAGTAGATTGAAGAAAATTCAAATTTATAAAACTATCCAAGGTTGTGAATCCTTACAATATCATTTTTAAAGATGAAATGGTCATTTTACGTTTGTGTAATATATTGGTTTATTAACCTGGAACACGAAATTATGTAAAAGCCTCTTCCGATGGTCAAATTCAAATACAAATACCCAATATAATCCAATTAATCATATTCCTATGTTAACCAAGTTATCTGAATTCATTAATATTAAGTTCCAATTATGGCTACCCCCCACCCGACAGGTATATTCCTATCCTGTAAAGAAATCTATTAAAGGTTTATCTATCCTCAAGGAAGATCGTGGGCTATTGAGTCTAAGGTCTTTAACCTAAAATCTATTTTCCAAGTTCATTTTATGTTTACCAGTTCAATTTTATTAATGGCCAGTTAATAAAAAGCATTAGGATTATGGCTTAATAAATAAACCTTTATATTACCCAAACTGTAATTTAACCCCTTATAAATCGGTGATATTGGATTTCATCACAACCCCAGATAATTGGCTTACTTACGACACATATTTACGGGTAGTAAAAACTTAAATAAAAGAAAAGACATAAAGTAAATGATGGACATTAAATTACTGGAAAGTAAATGCTGGAAATTAAATTACTGGAAAGTAAATTGCTGAAAAGTAAATGCTGAAAGTAAATTGCTGAAAAGTAAATAAAGTAAAAGTACAATAAAAGAAAATGCTGATGTAAAAGGATCCACTTTTATTACTACTAGTTTAGATATCTCCCTAAATATAATATATTAACTTTGCGTGATAATTACCAACCAGCCATATAGGCGGTATCCTGATTAAGTCAAATTAATAATTAATTACCAACCGACAAACCAGGCGGTATCCATGCTTAATTAGGTTAAAACCAATTTATAATTAATTACCAACCGACCAATATGGCGGTATCCTCGTTAAGTCAGATTTTAAATAGTTATTATATTATTATTATTGGAGATTAATCTAAATAGCAATAATAAAAGCTTTACCTTTCACCCCAGCAAGGGGGAGTTACCTCCTCATTGCTTGAAAAGTAAAAATTGAAAAAGTAAAGAAAGGAAAGTATTGTGCGTAAAAGTAAATTGCGGAAAGTAAAAACTGAAAAGTAAAGAAAAGAAAGTGCGAAAGCAGAAATTAATTACTGAAAGCTGTAAATAAACAAACAAGATACAATCTTCTTAGTTATTCTTAAGGAATTTCAAAGAAGAAAGTATGAATTTACAAATGAAATGGCTTGGTATTTATAGGCAAAATTTTGCCTCCATCAAATCATCCACAAAATCTATTATTAATTGCTCCACTAATTCCTCCACTAATTGCTCCAAAAAATCCATTATTAATTGCTATCATGTTTGGTGGGAGCTTGACTATTTTTATTTATTTATTTATTTATTTCATTTGAAAATGACTTTAATAATTACGTATAACATATTTATGGATGTTTCATCAATTTCTGTCATGAAATCTTCGGAATTATTTTATTATTCAAAGTTGTATATAGTTGAGTCTTCTTTAATCTGGAACTTGAATCATCTCAATCCGATATCGGAATAAAACGTTATGCCCAAAATACGATAGTTGCGCAAAACTAGAATTTCCGAAACTACACTTTGTCAGAACGCGCTTTCAAGTTTCCAATCTCCAAAATTAATATGTCAAGTCCAATTTTTGCCTTTATTTGACCCATATTTCATCCTAAATGATTTCATTGAGTCCCAATATTATGATGATAGCCTCTGTTTCTATTTTATCGCGTGAGCATCGCTCTGCGAAACAAATGAAGCTTTTTGTCTCAGCCTGCTTGAGTAAGCGTCGTGACGCGATACATGGAAACTTTCTGCTTCAATCATACTCGTGTGAGCGTCGTGAAGCGCAATGTCTAGCGTCTTGATGCGTGGCCATTTCTCAGGATAATTTTTTAGCCAATTCAATTTTAACTTAAGATATTAGAGACCACCCGAAAGATTTCATATCATCTTATATGCACGTAATATATCTTGTCACAAACAAAGAACATCATATAGCGATATTAGTTTTGAAGTATATTCCACAATTTATATTCTAATTATGTTACCCATTAAAAGTCATTGCGGGAACCAAAATTCCTTCGGAGAATTGAATCAATATAAGCTAGACTCCAAATCTGTGAGTGGACTCCATTTTCTCAAACTGATTCCAATTTATTTCTTCTGCCTCGAGACTTACTTTTAAAATATTTTAGGGCATTAGCCAAGATAATTTCTAGTTATTTCTTCAACGTGAATGTTTGAGCCATGATTTCAAAATAGATATTTTCAAAGCTAGAGTTTATGATTTATGGAGGCATAGGGGGAAAACCCACCTCAGTATGTACCTTATGGAATTGATGGACATAGAACGTGTGTACACATAGTTAAGGACTAGGGATGATTGATGCCTCTAAATCCTAGTTCAGGGCTAGGGTACGACAATACGTAACTCCTCTAGACCTTAGTTTCAGGGTCAGGTAGTAGTATGGATCAACATTCCTGGCTCTAGTTCAGTCGCTTGGTGGATGACGATACGTAAAGCCCCAAGAGTACTAGTTAGGCGTATGGGGTGATGGCAATGTTGGGAAATCTCTAAGTCCCGAGGATCGATTATCAAGCATAAAACATAAGTGCGAATACACGAGGAAGTTTCAGAATACTTACATCGAGCAGTTGAGCGATGCGACGAAGAACAAAAATTCTTTTCTGCCCTCCTTGAAGTCACGACAGTCCACTGTTTTGGGCTCTCCAAAATTCGACAATGGTAATCCCTCCAAGCTCCAATCTTTGTGTGATTCCATGCTCATGTATACGGTTCCCTATCACCTTCGCGTGACCCCGATTGTGCGCTAGCACATTAGGAATTTTTGCCACAAAAATTCCTTATCTCTTCTTGCCATTCTCGGCTGTGCAGTGAAGGAAGAAGACTGCCCTTTTGGGCGTGAGAGAGATGAAGAGAAAGAGAGGAGAGTTGTGTTGTTGGTTGTTGGCATAAAGTGTATCTAATACACTTTTATGAATTTCAAATTCATTTACCAAAAAATTTGGCTTTCCAAAAGTCAAACCAATTAAAGCCCACAACCACTACATCAATCAATCAATCAAATTGTCACATCACTCAAAGTGACATGTGATTTGACGCTTGATGTGACTAATGATTTGACGCTTGATGTGACTTGCGTGCCGCACTTGAATTCGAAATGCGAGAACGCTCGTAAATACTATCGGGCTCGGGTTCGCTAATTCCAAATTAACGAATTTTCCGTTGCGACGTAATTAAGTAATTATGCCTAGCAAAATCACTATTCACATCGCTAACGAATTAATTCTAAATTAACTCGTTCGTCCGAATTAAAATCTAATTTTAATTCCACGTCCAAATCCAATTTCGTATAATATATCAAATATATTATTCAATCGATTAATTCCAAATTAATCGTTATCTCTCTTTATATGATATTTTATCCCAGATAAAATATCTCCGCAATTAATCCCAAATTAATTTTCTCTCTCATCTAATTAATCCCAGATTAATAAAGTGCGAGTCATACGTCATCGGTGAATCTTCGGGAAGCGACCCATGAGATCCCCGGATATGTTGGCAGTAAATTCGGTCATCGGACTATCCGAACACGTAAGTACCTTGTACTACATTTGTACCGATTTATAAGACAATGTTGGCTTCTAGCAAAGCGCCATGCCTACCCAATTCTCCAGAAATATCCTTACACGAATATGTGATCTATATCATGCGTAGTATACGTAGTATTGTGTATTTCGATCCAGTATCGGATGTCACATGCTAGGCCTGGGGCTGGAATTGTGTCTGCCCCGTACGAAGCACATATCGGATCTCTGGTAACTAGTCTCTATAATCGGATAAACATGACCTAGTCATTTTATCCCGATGACTGCAGTACATAAGAGAACCAGTTATGTATCCTACGTGACCATCATCTCCACTATGACTGGAGTGATACTTCCATCTTGACATCACACCCAACACATTACGATTCTCAATATACCCAGCAGAGGCGTACACAGAACCTGTTAAAGCCATGGACGACCTAAAACCAAAGCATATTGATTGTTGCAAGTATTATCAGTGCAAGTCTCAGGTTAACCAAATACATCTACCCTGATTCGGACTTCCATAGACACATAGTCATACTACCAATGGAATTTCTAGGGGTCTTTCCAGAGCGAAGCTGTTTTCCGTACCATCGGTAAAACACAACCTCCTACTACACTTGCATGAGTATCCTATACCCAAATATATGAGAACTATGCCGTTATGCCCTCACAACGCGCACAAGTGTAATACTAGTCTTTTATGCATTATCGATGTCCAATCTCGATAATACTCTGACTAGGGATATTTAATGATTAATCTTTCATGGACTGATACTGTCTCATATCATCTCAATCCAGGAACTAATCATAAGGACCTCCTATCATTTATACATCTTGGTGATCTAATCACAAATGATAATAGAGTAATTTCCTTTGTCACATAGTTAATTTGTACAACAACACCATGATCTGTACAAATTGTGACGCTATGGGTCATAACTGTCCAACAATCTCCCACTTGGCCTATAGCCAGTCACTCGAGTGTCTTACACCCGAACTATGTACGGTTCGCTCAAAAAACTGAGAAAAGACTTACGTCAGCGGATTTGCATGATTATCATATGGTGCGATTTATACGATCATCACATCGCTACAATGTATGATCCGAATGAATCAGATGAATAGTCGAAGTATATATCTGGATCGTTGATGAGACCATTAATTCTTTAGCCTGCGCTGTAGCCTAGCTCAGCTGCTAACAGAACTATATCTAATCTAATTAGATTATTATCAATCCAGAAGGCTTCTATTGCTGCCTCACCTGCAACAATAACTCGCTTTAGTTGTTTATTCAGTAACATTATCTTGCTTAGAAGATTTCCAGCTCACTGTTCCGTTATTCAAACTGTATATTACCGTTTTTACGACTTATAGTCGTTTTTATCGGTTAGGAAACTTGTAGCAGTGATCCTAGTACTTCAAGTTCTCATTCTCCATAGTTTAAGACAGCATCCTTAGATCTCTATGATACTAAAGGATTTTCTAACATCAATCCAGTGACAATCACATGGATTGGCCCGATTGTGACTCCATATGCTAAAAGCATATGAGACCCATGTCACGTACATTTTTCAATGTACGATTTCTCGGAGAGTATCAAAAACTTTAAATCTATCCCAGTAGATCTTTATTCCTAGAATAAAGGTTGTTTCTCCCAAGAATTCTACGGAGAATTTTCACGAAAGCCAAGCTTTCACCGATTGTATTATGGGAATATCATTTCCAAGAATGATATATCATCATTATTTTATAGGACATTCATTGTCAGTGCACTCCCCACTAACCTTCTTATATACACAAGAATCATTTTCGTTTTGAATTAAATCATACACCATTATGATTACATCAAAATGATAATTCCAAGAACCCAATGCTTGCTTCAATCCATCCATGGATCGAATAACCTGCAAACCTTGTTTGCTTGTTTTGGTACGACAAAAACCGTCAGGATGTTGCAAACATCCTCCAAAAGGTTTCCGTTAAGGAAATTGGTTTTCCCGTTTAGCTGCCATATTTCATAAATGAAACATGCAGCGTCAGCAAGCATTATCCAAATGGATTTACCGTGGCAACAGGTAAAAGGTTTCGTTGTAATCGACACAATGTTGATAACGATACCTTTTCGCTACAAGCCTAGCTTAGTACGTTGGTATGTTGCCTTTCATGTATGTCTTCCTTGAAGACTTATATAGTACCAATAGACACAATGCCTTTCGGTACAACAACTAGTGTCCAAACTAAGTTGATATACATGGAATCCATTTCGGATATCATGGCACTTTGCCATAATTGGGAGTCGATACCTTGTATCACTTCCTCATACGTAGTCAGTTTGTATTCCTCAATAAGATTGACATCTTAACGAGGTGAGATCAGAAACCCATACCCCAGTTGTTTTCTGACTCTCTCCGACTTACGTGGTTCTTGTGTATTCGAATATTATTGGTATAGTTTCATCCTTGATGAACTATTTGTGTTCCATTAAGGAATCAGTGCCGGGAATCAGTTGAATTATTACTCGATTTTCATCGAGTTTTACTTTCCTCCCACTTACCACTGCATTTAGGTATTCCTCTTAGGAAAACCGCATGGTGAGCAACAATTACATTGTTCTCTTGTGAGTTGTATAAGTACTATACTTAGGTTTCCCTAGGATAACCTACAACTTCTGCACTTATCCAATTTTGGTTCTAGTTTGGTATCATCCAAACATATGCCTAGCATTCCCAAATCTACAGGAATGAGAAAACCCAGTTTCTTTCCTGTTCATATCCATATGAAGTCTGTCAAACAGATTTTATGGAACCTTATTCAATATAAGTTTTGCACTATTTATGCGTATCCGTTGAAGGAAATAGTAGCTCAGAGCGACTCATGATTAACCTTATCATGTCTAACAAAATTTGGTTTCACCGTTCAGACACACCGTCAAACTGACGTGTTCCGGGAGGAGTCCTTATTGAAAGAATACTATACTCTTTCAAGTATTTGAGAAATTATTGCTTAAGTATTTTCATCATGGTCTAACCGTGATGTTTTATTCTTTAGCCGATCCGTTTGTCTATTTCGTGTCGAAACTCTAAAAGTTTCTGATTTGTGTTTTCAAAAGAAACATATAACCATAACGCGATGCCACATCCGTAAAGGTCATGAAACATTCATATCCACTCTAGCCTAGCTAGACATGGGCCCACTTGCTTCACTATGAACTAGGGCTAACAGATTGGTGGCATTTGCACTTTTACCAAGTAAAGGTGTTTTAGGCACTTTGCCCAATAAACTAGATTCGTAGACTTTATTTGAATGGAATCAAATTTGTCCTAGTATCCACTCTTCAAAAGTGTGGATATACGAGTCTTGTGTAATTGTGTCCCAGACAACAATTCCACAATTAAGTTTCAACTGATTAAATCAGTTTGAGCTATTTGTTTGTCATGTTATATGTTTGAGATTTATTTATATTCAAAATATAAATTCTGTTATTCACATCTAATGTGTTTATCTCAATATCATCTTTATAAAATAAAACACTTTAGTGTTCTAGAATATAAAGGTATATCCGCAATGGATTAAACCCTGATATAGAGATAATGTATCTAGTCAAACTAGTTACATTGTAACAGTTTCTTAATTTAATTACACACCCGAAGGGTAGTTCCTAAACTTAGGTATCTACGGTTAAAACATCGACTTTCATCCCGTTTTCAATTCGCAGATTAATCTCAACTGAAATCAGTATCCTACTCATAGCAGATTCTGCACATCAGTACATATTTATGTATCACACTAAGTATCTAAAATCCAATTTTAATACTAGTAGTGAACATATTATGACAAACATATTTGAAGTCAGAGCCTTGCTCGTTCTTCAATTCCTTCTTGTCTGCTTTGTCCAAACGGCAGTCACGCTTCCGCGATCCCGTTTGCCACAATTCTAGCCAGACATTTTAGGATATGTCCTTTATCTTCCCAGAAGATTATAATGATTTTGCCTTTGCCATTTTCGGTATCCCAGAAGCCTTTGGCCTAGCCTTGGCCTTCCAGAATGTGGAAGTAAAGTGCGTCTTGCGCTACTCGCCATATTGCAAACTTTTGGCTTTGTCTCCTTGAGAATATCCATTAACTCTCCAAGAGTTTAGTATTGCAATTAGTACTTCTAAAATCTAAATATAGATTTATGAAGATCCTTCAATTTCATTATCATACTTTAAGGATCTAATCCTTAGTTCTGATTAAGAAATTAAGGAGTCTATTCGGCAAGCTTAATGGATTAAGCACTAAAGTTATCATCACATGAATATTCCAAATATCATGTTCTACTTATTTGCTTAACTTCAGGCTTAGGCCTAATATGTTATTTTATCAAATAAAGTAACTTATTAGTTTCCAGGACCATCCTGAAATTTTATTCCCAATTTGAAAATTAAAGTCGTTTAAAAATATTTTCACCCAGGATTATGTTTTAAACACTAATCTTTCAATTTCTCTTGATTCTAATAGTCCAACTATCTAATCAACGATTTTAGGTACTATATATTATAATGATTACTATAGTCCAACTATATAATCAATTATAATTTAATTGGTTAATTCAATTATATGATTACTATAATCCAATTATAAAATCAACTATTAATTGAAATGGTTAATTCAAATATATTGATTACTATAATCCAATTATATAATCAACTAAAAATGAAATAGTTTGAATACAGTCAAACTGTTTATTAAAACAACGATTAAATATTAGTCCAACTAACATTTAATTTATTTAACGACGAATGATTTGATATGAGCGCGTATGGCAAGTTATTAAACGAATATTACAAATTTAATACTTGCCTCCCACTATTTTTTGGCGAGCCTCTAACCCTCTGTCGAGTACTCGGGAAACCTTGTTTCCTAGTGGGCTAGGATCCCGTTAAATAACACACAATCTTGACTTTGGCCAACAAATTGTATGATAATTAACTAGGTAGATCTCTAAGATCAATTGGATCCCATCCAATTCCTAGATCCAGTAGGTGGACATCCAAGTCCGAGACATATATCTCATATATCCAATATATTTCCTAACCTTTTTCCTCTGAATCAACTAAGCCTTGGCTTTGGCACAACAAACTTAGTGATCCTAGTTAAGCGGAACCCATTGACCTTGGAAAGCTTTGTAATCAATGTCGATGGATAAGAAGTGATCTTGACTTTGGCCAACAAATCACAACTTGGACAAGACACCGATATGGAACAAAGCCTTCATGATTCAAACACATCCTCGACGGACAAAGGTCTTGACTTTGGCCAACAAACCAATGCCAGTCTTGGATCTTGAGTAAGAATCACTCAATGGAAGGAAAAACGCTTAATATTGTTTGAGGGTTTTGCGCGTGCAAATTGGCAACCAATTTATTATATTTGTTAAGGTCTCATCATCATACACCCTTAAACATGCATTCTAAACACATAATAAGGCACATATAAATAAATAATAATGATATGCGGATGGATACTCAACACATTGTTCCTAGAACAAATCTCTCCATTTCCTCTCTCCCGCTAGCACAAGTATTGCTTCTACCCGTTACATAACACTTCTAAAGAAACCTCATTTATATTGAGGGGAATATGTGAGAAGAGAAATACATAGAGTCAAAGAGGTAATAGGCTGGACATGCAGGTCCAATTAATAAATTCTAAATTTATTACAATAATTTCCAAAATTGCCCCACCCATCTAATATCCATCCGATATACATTATTCATGCATCACAACCATGTATTCACACAAGCATGTTATCAATCAATCTAATCCAATTAATTAATCTGATAATTAATGACCATCCAATGTTCAAACAACGATTTGATTTTGCATGAGTCAAACTCGTTTTGTGAATAAGTACTCAAAGTACGAATTCTCGAATTATATTAACCACAAAATTAAATCCAATTCAATTTGATTTTAATACTAATTCGCTTATTTAATTCCAAATTAAATATTACACTTTATTAATGAACCTTTACGACTTAAATTCCAAATTTAATCGCTACGGGTCTTAAAGCCCGATTAACATCCAATGTTAATTTAATTAAAGTCCAATGGGCTTTTAATTAATTTCATAAGGCATGGACTTTTGGTCAACTTGGGTCAAACCCAATAACCCCATAAGCCTAGAAATCAATTTAGGCCCAATTAAAATATTAAGGCCCATTAGTCATAATTGGACTTTATGGAAATGGTTTTGGCCCAATTGGATCCAACTGATTAACAATCGTCCTTTGTAAGATACTAGTGCTATTATTACTCATCCTTTTCAGGTACTATAAATTCAGCCTGTTATTGCACTTTTGAAGGCATCCAGATTTGAGAAAGAAATACATAAAAAAAATGGAAGCTACTTCACAAAGACGAGTTGAAAACATCTGTGTGTTTTGCGGTACTAGTGTTGGTACCAAGCCACAATACGTTGAGGCAGTACAGAAATTGGGTCGAGTCATAGCTGAGAAGAATATGCACCTAGTATATGGCGGTGGCAATCTTGGAATAATGGGAATCGTTTCAAAGGCCGTACAGGAATGAGGCAGTCCAGTTATGGGAATCATCCTAAAACCTTTGGCGGTGGCGAATCTTATTGGACCATCAAACGGCGAGGAACTGATCATGCTAGGAATTTCTGAACGACTGGTAGAAATGATTAACCGTGTTGATGCTTTTATTGCTTTGCCATGAGGCTTGGGCACATTGGAGGAAATTTTTATAGTGCTATCTTGGGCGAACTTGAACATACACCAGAAACCCATTGGGCTGTTTAACGTTGATGGATTTTATGATTTTCTTTATGTGTTTCTAGATGATGCCCGGAGAGATGGGTTCGTGACAAAACCTCTGAAAGAACTCATCTTCAGTGCCAGAACTGCCCATGATTTACTTGACCAAATCTTAGCCTTTAAACCACAAATTGACCCTGTCCTTTCCAAGATAAAATAGTCTGAAGATGATCGTGGTAAAAAGCGTCGAATAAATCTGGATCTCAACCTTAAATTTCTTTTCTAAATCTAGAAGTTCAGCTAATCAGGTACTATCTTCTCAACTCTTCTTCTACTTTTTAAGACATTGGGGTCAATGTCTCATTTAGGTTTGGGGGAGAGGAATAATTGAATAGTATCTTATTTTTATTGTGTTATTTTCGATTTTTAGTCAAAAGTTTTTGAAAAAATCAAAAAAAATAAAATTTTAAAAAATATATATATATATTTTGTGTTTTTATTTGACTAATCTGGTGAAATTGGATTTGAGATAACTGTGTAAGGAATTTCCATTTCTGAGACGTATCTCAACTATTTCGTAACATGTTAATTGTTGTTTATTTCCTTTTGAATTATTTAATTTGTGAATTCTCTCATTAAATTGACTAAAATGAATCTTCATATGCTCAATTAGCAGGTATTATAAACATATATGGTTACATACGGACATGAGCTGTAATTGAAACGTTTGTAATATTCAGTACTCTAGTTTAATTGGAGAAAGCATCTAAAAAAACAATGGGATAAAAAAAAAGTTTGTAAAGGTGTTTTAACACCTAGTGACCTAAAGCCAACTGGTTTGGGAGTCACTGGCCCAAAGCTCGCTACATGGATCAAAGATGTTAGAAAAAATATATATATCTGAAGTCTGAGTAATTAAGTCCGTAAGGGTGTCTTAATACCTAGTGCCCTAAAGCCAACTGGTTTGGGAGTCACTGGCCTAAAGTTCGCTACATAGATGGATGATATTGTATGTAAATAAAAAATAAAAAATAAAAAAAAAATCAGAAAATTCCGAAAAAATATTCCATTGCTTAAAAAAGGTGTAAATTCTGATATAAATTTAGGACAAAAATATTACTCTCTTCTTAACTGCACTTGTGACTATTGTGGGTAAAATGAGTTGATTAATATTTTGTCGACTGTGTATAAGAAGAATGGTAAAAATAATCGGAGAATTTACTTATTCGGTAATTTAGAAAGAAAGAAAAACAACTATTAACTTGGATAAGAAGTTTCACCTGTTTAGTCTCTAACTTGTTTATTCTCTTTTCTCTTGTCTTTTTGCTTTTGTGTGCATTAGTTTTATTATCTTTTTACTTTTGTAAAGCATTTGTGGGTATCGTTGCTGTAAGCCCTCACGAGACGACAACTCGTCCACTAGGGACACCTATGGGTTTAAAGGCTTGTTGCATACGCTAAATGCAACCGTGATCCCTACAAAAGTGGCTTAATTTAATTTTAATTGTTTTTTACATTTTATTTTGTTGTTTTTCTCGAAGACTAGCAAAATGTTAGGTTTGGGGGTGTGATGAGCTGAAACTATATCACTATTTACAGCCCTTTTACCTAATATTTTGTTTAGTTTTTCGGGTTTGATGAACTTTTTTATGTGTTTTAATTTATTTTGCAGATAAAATAAAATTGGGACTCAATGGAATAATTTAGGATGAAATGTGGAACAAATAAGGGCAAAAACGGGACTTGACATTTTGATTTTGGAGATTGGAAACTTGAAATGGCGAAGTACAATTTCAGAAATTCCAACTTTGCGCAATTTTTGTATTTTAGACATAACTATTTACTCTGATATCGGATTATGGTGATTCAAGTTCCAGATTAAAGAAGACTCAAGGATCTACAACTTTTAAGAACAAAACAATTACAAATTCGGAAGATTTCATGACCAAAGTTGATGAAACATCCGTAAGTTTGTTATGTGTAATTATTAAAATCATTTTCAAAGCAAATAAATAAATAAATAAAAAATTGTCAAACTTCCACCAAACATGCTTGCATGTTTGGTGGATGATGCCATGTTTGGTGCCATGTTTGGTGGAGCAATTGGTGGAGAAATTGGTGGAAGCCTTTAGATTTTCCTATAAATACCAAGCCATTTCATTTGTAATTCTCATACTTTCCTTAGGTTTTTGTAAGGAATTTAGGATTGCATCTTGTTTATTTATTTTTTTAATTTAAATTATGTATTTTTATTTTCAGTAATAGTAGTAGTTTCTTTTCTTTTCTTTTCTTTTATGTTTTTAGTTAGATTTCCGCCGCTGGGGAAGGGTGAAGCTTTTATTATTTTAGTTTAGATCAATCTCCCTTAATTATAATATGGAAATTATAATTTAAATTAATGGATTACCGCCTTAATAGCTGGTTTTGTTTATTTTACATAATGTGACACTGCCTATATGGCTGGTCTTTAGGTGACAAATAATTACCGCCTATATGGCTGGTTTATGGACAAATAATAACACCGCATTTATGGTCGGTTGGACTTAATTGAAAATCTGACTTAATGAGGATATCGCTTGTATGGTCGGTTGGTAATATCACTGATAATTTCTATATTATAATAATGGAGATTTCTAAATTAGAATTAGTAAAGATGGATCCCCTAACCCCCATCATTTTATTTTTATTCTAGTGAAGTGATGAAACACAATATTCACATACTTAAT
>SKCR01050194.1:0-39244 GCA_019454045.1 Zanthoxylum bungeanum | reverse complement strand
ACCTACCCGTATAAGGTAAACCCCAACCCTTGCCTATAAAAGAAGCATAAACCAACCATTCACACCCTAGTTGATTCAGGCCCAAAGCATAGAAAATTTCCCTGCATTGCCGCACCAAACACAATCAAGAAAACACCATTCCATTGCCGTTAATCCCTGTCCTGAAACCCAACCCTAAACAGCCGCACATAGCCTTCATCCATTGCCACACATAGCCCCCTCATTCATCGTAAAACATCCCTGAAACACAGCCCCTGACCACCAAAAATAGCCCCTGAAACACAGCCCCTGACCACCAAAAATAGCCCCTGAAACACAGCAACTGACCACCGAAAACAGCCCCTGAAACACAGTACCTAACCACCAAAAATACCCCCTGAAACAGTTCAGATTTTGCCGTAAAACTGCACCCAGAAGCTGCCTTATATTACCGAAAGAAACTGCCCAGTAAAACCGCACAAACCGCAGCCCCGACACACCCACATTACCGCCAAAAAACAGTAAGCCAAACCGTGACAAAAATAGCAGCAGCAAAACAAAGTAAAACGGCAGCCCAAATAGCGAGGCAACGAAGGAAAACAACGAATCAGTAAATAGGAAAAGTTGCGGAGCATCAACCCTTTCGACAACCGCGTAACGCACTTCCAAGAGACGACTTAAGAGGTTAGACCTGAGGGCACCCTTTTTTATTCTCCTTTATTTTTTTATTTATTTTCTTATTTTACTTCGCATGAGTATTGTGGATTGGTGCATGATATGACCTTCAGATGAATGGAATATGTGTTCTCTCTTGCGGTATATCAGATGGAAATCTAAACGTAAATTCCGTAGCCGAATCCGAATGGACGGTAATGCAGTTTGTACTTGGGAACAACTCCACGTACTACTACTCGAGAGACACCATATTTCGTTTCATCCACCTTGTGTTTGAGCATGATTTAGTCGTTAGTGTGATATTTTTTATGCATGATTTATTTATGATTCCTATGTATTAATTTAATGTATCTATGAGATTGCGTGTTTGCCGTACTTCAACTTACTTTTAAAAGCATGCAAACTTAGATATAGATCGTATGAAAACTTAGATGTAGGTTGTTGTTGCGTAGACGTAGACTCGGTTATATTATTACATAAATCCGTTCATTACAAGTGGCATAAGTAAGGGACCATTCTGAACCCAACGGTTTGAGGTATTCCCCTGCGAGGGGTGAGTGCGGCCTTAAATCATTTTCCCAGTTCACACTGGGTGGCGACTCCATGTTATTTCTCCGATTTAGTTCCCCCGTGGGCTATTCCGTACTCTCGACTAGGCCGCGAGCCTAGAACAACGTAGTCAAGTTCTGTGTCCTACAGTCTGGCGACTCCACTGGGGATAGAGAATCGGCCCCGAAATAATGTCTTGTAATGATTGTGATTTGTGCTTTAATTAACCGTGCCTACCGTGGGTTGAAAGGGGTTTAATCAAAGACACTATTAGAGCTAGGTAATGGTCTGGTGTATTTCTTCATTCACTAGCTTTCTATAAGGAAAAGCTGTGAAGGAACCTAGATAATCATTTACTCGAAGCTTACCGTGATGGACTAATTTGGAGGACCTATTGTTTATTCCTGTCACCAATGCGATAAGAGCCTAAGAGGCTTGGGTATTTAAGAGAGTCCGCTCCACCCTCCCTCTGGGGAATCTTCAATAAGAAATTCATTTGACAGTCAGTCATGTATCATCACTCGTTGGCACATACCTTAGCGTATAAAAAAGGTGCGCTCACTCGGTCGCTCGAACCCTTTAGTGGGGAGACCTAGTTGTGGGCAATCCTTCGCCAGTGGGAGCCTTTGTCTATACCCCATAAACCCGCATATGAACTGTAGTTGTAGGACCAATAGAACTATTCTGTTTGCTTGCGTTTAGGACCATCGTCATTTGGATTCAGTTGGACTTTTTATCATGAGGTATGGGCTTGTTGGGCCATTTAAACTGGGACGAGTCCGTGCTTTATGGCAATCAGGCCAAAAGCTTCTAAAATGCCGATGGGCCATTTTGCGTTTAGGTCTCTTATCATTTGAAGTCGTTTAGCCATGTTATCGCAAAAGTGTAAACCTGTTGGGCCTTTTTCAACTGGGACATGTTTGCACCGCGCAATAGTATGATTGAATGCTTCAAAAGATAATGGCCGACTTATACTTTCCATGCATCGCACGCATACATGCTGACTCGCAGTTTAAAAGACATGATATCTGTTGGTTAAGTGGAAGCTCGCAAAAGACCATTAGCTGAGTTCAGTTAACGACTCGTATGGATCATGGAGGATCGCACTAAGGTTACCGAGCTGCAAGCTGACCATATGACTAATATGTTAGCATCAGAGATGAGTGTCAAGCCTTATAGATGGAATGACTACCAAGAGAAGCATGAGAATGCTACTAGGATGAGAACTGGATGCTGATGCCTGTCACTATGGTACGATTGCAGCTCCGCTCGGATAGTTTCCGCAAGCTGAAGTGTAAGGCATGAAGGCCCGATCGGAGAGGCAATGATAGCATGGAGAGCTGGCGTGATGCCGTCATTTGATCATGCATGATTCTAATGAGAAGTTGCAATGAGGAACGACTCCGAATTGCAGAAACTCCGCGATCAAGTGGAATCAGTTACCCGCAAGCTGAAGGGTAGCATGAGGATTTGTTAGACTATGAGGCAATGACTTTTGAGGAGCAGCTGCCGGCTCAGTTCAAAATGCCTGACATAGCCAAGTTCAATGGGAACGGGGATCCGAGGGTCCATCTCTGACAATATGTTTCTGTAATGAGTTCAGTGGGCCTATCGCAGCGTCAGGTTCAGAAGATGTTTGAGATGTCGCTTGAGGGGGCACCCGTAGTGTGGTACCATGGCCTTGAAAGGAAGGTTAATGAAGATTGGAGGGAACTGGCAGAAGCCTTTCTGAAATAATATGTCACAGATTTGGAGATCGACTTGTCGCTTCGCCACTTGGAGAATACCAAGGAGAAGCCGGAGGAGAGTTTCAAGGATTATGTGGACCGCTGGAGAAGCCAGCTTATGAAAATATAGACTCGGCCCTCAGAGAAGGACCATATTAAAATGATCATCAAGGGCACCAAACCTTCTATCTATGGCAAGCTGAGGAGGATGACCTCCATGATTACTGATTTTCGACAGTTGAGGGAGACTGTCATGGATATCGAGGAAGAAGAAGCGGAGAATATGAAGTTTTATGGCTTGAACATGAGGACTTTTGGAGGACCATCGGGAGCCAAGCCCGTTTCTGCCGAGGTTGCCGCTATCAGAAACCAACATTTTTCTAACCTAGGTAGGCCTTTGTCTAAAGTGCTGGAGAAGTTGACAAGGCAAGGATTCCTAAAATCCTTGGAGACTAGACCACTTCCGCACCCTCTACCACCAAATCTCAACCTAAACCTTTACTGCCATTACCACCAGCAAAAAGGCCATGACACCGACAGTTGTGCCCGCCTCCGACATGAAATCCAAGACCTCATAGACTCTCACAAAATACCCGACCCCGAAAAGGAGCAACCCAACACACACCGGAACCCCATACCTAACTATCACTCTGTCCCACCACCTACCTACATGATTGGCTCCGGACTACCAGAAAGTTTTGTCCTTCAAACCTTTGACCAGCAAGCCTTTTGCCTGGGGATATGGGATAGTAGTAGTGAGGATGAAACATAGCAGGGGAAGAATTTCTGGGAGGACTTCTTGAGCAGTGATGAAGATGAGGTAAAATGAATGACGCGCAGTGGACGCTTTTACAATGATACCGCAGAAAAGGACAAGGAAGTGTTGGTAGAAGGTAGAGAAGTGGCGGAGAACGGGGATAATGCCGAAGGAGATGTGGTGCTACGTCAGTTGAAGAAAACATGAGCACAGTTAAGCATTTGGGAGTTGCTGTGTGCTTCGCAGAAACACAGACGTGCCATAGTTGAGGCCTTGAGCAAGGTAATAGTACCAGAGGATGCCAACCCCAAAATGTTTGTAGGATCAGTGCAAAAAGAAGCTTTGCAAGTGATAAATTTTTCTGAGGAGGAACTCCCGGCGGAGGGAAGAAATCATAACAGGCCATTATTCATAAGAGCTGAAGTGAGAGGTAAGAAGTCTTCTTGTGTAATGGTGGATGATGTCTAATCTATCAATGTTTCCCCTTTGAAGATTCTGTCGAAGTTGGGTATGAATGCAACAGATCTGAGTCCCTCCAATATGACTATCAAGGCTTATGATGATAGCAAACAGGGAGTTGAGGGTACTTTTGTTGCGATGGTCAAAGTGGACCCAATTGAGGATGAGGTTGAGTTCACAGTGCTGGATATCCCGGCCACTTTTGCTGTATTATTGGGAAGACCATGGTTTCACAAGCTTGGAGGCGTGTCCTCCACTCTGCATCAGGTTATTAAGTTTCCGTACGGGGGAGAGATTGTCACCATCCGAGCTGAGGTAGACAATGCTGTGGCCGCTTTGAAATACAACCTTTCACGAGGTTTAAGTGTCGGCAACCTTTGAAAAGTGGGTAGATCCTAAAGTGGCTAGGATCATGGAGAAGATGAAGTTCGAGCTAGGTAGAGGTTCGGGTATCGGAGGAGCATTGCCCGACTTTAAGGGGCAAACTACCCGGAGAGGGTTGGGGTACAAGTCTGATGAAGATAAGCCTAAGACTAAGAAGAAAGGATCGAAACTGACAGAATTCTTTGTGAAGGAAACATGATATCAAGGGGAACCTGAACCAGTGGAAGTCAACGGGGTCATGGTGCCCGGATTTGAGATCTTTCAGGATGTGATGGGTGAGAAACCACCGGCATCAGAAGTTGCAAAGGAGGAAGAGAAGTGGGAGGAAGAGTTGATGAAGCTGGAGAGTCTGACCCTCGAGGAGAATAAGGAAACCGAGGAAGACCCGGCTGTGGGGATGAAGTATCTGCGGAGGATGAAGATGTTTATCTCTCTGATTTATTCGAATGTATTCCTGCATCTGCTAGCAATAAAGACATTTATTTCGCTTATTTGTCTGAGTCTCTCCCTTTCAATTTGCAGGACTTGAGTATATATGACATCAACTCAACCAAAACAAACGCATTCAACCTTGGTACGCTTGAAAGCCCCCCAAGGAAGTCTTAATTGCGAGTGAGGTTACCTCTGAAGAGCGGAAGAAATTAGAAGAGATGTTAGTCAAATATGCCAAAGTATTCGATTGGTCCTACGAGGACATGCCCGGGGTAGAAAGAAGTATCGCCCAGCATACGATACCGACTTATCCAAATATGAAGCCGATAAAGCAGAAGCTCTGACGGATGAGACCTGAGTGGGCCGAGAAGGTCAGAGAAGAAGTCAAGAAAAAAAATAGATGTGGGATTTCTAGAAGTGGTGAAATACCCTGAGTGGTTGGAAAATATTGTGCCAGTGCCGAAAAAGGATGGAAATGTCAGAATGTGCGTAGATTACAGAGACCTCAACAAAGCTTGCCCGAATGATGATTTTCCTCTACCCCATATAGACATATTAGTTGATTGTGCGGCTTTATCTGCCATGTACTTGTTCGCGGATGGGTTCTCAAGATATAATCAGGTTCTTATGGCTGAAGAAGACAAGCTTAAGACTGTATTTGTCACAGAATGAGGTACGTATTGTTACAAGGTGATGCCGTTTGGACTTAAGAATGCAGGAGCAACTTACCAACGGATGGCCACTACATTATTCCACGACTTGATGCATAAGGAGATTGAAGTATATGTGGATGACATGATGGTGAAATCAGAGACGAGAAGCAGACATATAAAAGCACTGGAGAAATTCCTTGAACGAGTCGACAAGTACAACCTACGGTTAAATCCCAAGAAGTGCGTGTTCGGAGTAACGTCAGGAAAGTTACTAGGACACACTGTCAGAATGAGAGGAATAGAAGTAGACCCTGAGAAGATCAAGGCGATTACAGAAATTCCTGCACCGAAGACAGAGAAAGAAGTTAGAGCATTCCTTAGGAAGATTCAGTACATCAGTCGGTTCATCGCCAAGTTGACGTCGGTATGTGAGCCTATATTCAAATTGCTAAGAAAGGATCAGCCAATGAAATGGAATGAGCAATGCCAAAAACCCTTCGACAAGATCAGAGAATATTTGGTGAAACCTCATGTTTTGAAACCTCCAAGACTGGGCAAACCTTTGGTATTATATTTGGCCATTGAACCCGAAGTGTTGGGGGTAATGATGGTACAAGCAGATGAGACAGGGGTAGAGCATGCAGTCTACTACCTCAGTAAGAAGATGCTTCCGTACGAAGCTCACTATCAAGAAGTAGAAAAGATTTGTTTGGCAGTAGTGTGGGCGTCCATAAAGTTATGTCATTACTTCTAATCTTACAAGATCCAAGTGGTAGCAAATGAGAATCCTTTGAAGTATCTGCATTTAGTGACTTTGCTAGTTGGGAAGTTAGACAGATGGTTGGTGTTGCTGATAGAGTTTGATATTGAGTACCTCACTTCGAAAGTAATCAAATGGCGAGTCGTAGCAGAGTTCCTGCATTACAACCGATAGAAGGAGATCAATACAAGTTTGAGTTCCCAGATGAGGAAATCCAAGCTATAACAGTCCTAAGATGGAAGATGTACTTTGACGGAGCAGTGAACTGCAAAGGAGCCGGAATCAGAATTGTGATAGTAACCCATGAAGGAGAAAACCTGCCTATGGCCAAGAGGTCGACGTTCAGAGTAACCAACAATATGGCTGAGTATGAAGCATGCGCCTTCGGATTGACGGCATTGATAGCCTTGAAAGCTAAGAGCGTGGAAGTCTATGGAGACTCGATGTTAGTAGTCCAAAAAATGCAAGGAGAATGAGACTTGAAGGAAGAACGGTTGAAACCCTACTTGTTCCACCTCAGGAGTCTAGCACAGGCCCTCCCCGATTGTAAATTCCAACACTTGCCGTGAGAAGAAAACCAAATGGCAGACGCATTGGCTACACTTGCCGCAAATTGGGAAAATCCGGAGAAGTTGGTGATGAGACCTCTGGTGTTGACAACGGCAAGCAAACCAGTTTATGAGATAGAAAGAATCTTGGAAGTAGAAGTCGATGATGAGAAACCTTGGTACTATGCCATTCAACAGTATTTAGAACGCAGAGAAATCCCAGAAGAATCAAGCAGAAAAGACAAGATAGCCATTCAGAAATTGGCTTCCCAGTATGTCAGTTTGAAGGGAGAACTGTACAAGAGGCAAGCGAATGACATTCAGTTGAAGTGCTTAAGAAAAGAAGAGGCTCATAAGGCAATGGAAGAAGTACACGCCGGATTATGTGGACCGCACATGAATGGATTGAACTTGTCCCGCAAGATAGTCAGACAAGGTTTCTACTGGTCGACCATGGAAGCTGATTGCGCGGAGCTGGTAAAGCATTGTCACAATTGTCAAGCGCACGGTAACTTAAACCATTTTCCGCACACAGAGTTGCATGAGCTATCAGAACCGTGGCCTTTCTCAGCATGGGGAATTGACATGATCAGAGAAATTCGACCACACGCATCGAACATACATCGCTTTATAGTAGTGGCAATAGACTACTTCTCAAAAGGGGTGGAAGCCGAGTCGTTTCGCAATGTTACACAAAGCAAAGGCGATGGAAAAGTTCATAGCCCGGAATCTCATATGTCGATATGTAATGCCGCATCATGTAGTAACAGACAATGAAGTCCAGTTTCAAGGAGAAACAAAGGCAATGCTACAGAAGTACGGGATAGGCCATCACAAGTCATCACCCTACCTACCACAAGCAAATGGGGTAGTTGAAGCAGCTAATAAGACAATAAAGAAGACGTTAGCCAAAATGACGGAGAACTACAAAGATTGGGTCGATAAGCTGCCGTACGCCCTGTGGGGGTACAGAACTTTTGTGAGAACGGCGACGGGAGCCACACCTTACTCTTTGGTCTACGGAATGGAAGCAGTACTACCAGTGGAAGTTGAGATACAGTCTATGCGGGTATTAGCAGAAACAGAGTTACCTGAACAGGAATGGACCTCGCAGAGATTTGAACAGTTAACTTTACTGGATGAGAAGAGGATGAAGTCCTTACATCATATGCAGTTATACCAGAAGAGATTGGCCTGAGCATTCAAAAAGAAGGTGTGTCCTACTAAGATTAGAAAGGGTGATCTGGTACTTAAGCAGTCAAAGTCGTCGACGACGGATCCGAGAGGAAAGTTCAGGCCCAATTGGGAAGGACCCTACATAGTCCAGAAAGTGATGGGAAATATGGCAGTGAGACTTTCAGACTTGGAAGGGAACGAGTTCACCGAGTCGATCAACGTGGATAGATTGAAGCAGTATTTTGCATGAGGAAAAGAAGACCGAGCAGTCACCGGCAGAAGACCTAACCCAACGGAATAGGAAATTCATTCATGCATGCATGCATACACATAACGTATCTGCATTCTTTTTGTGTTTTGTTTTGTTTTGTATTAACAAGTTTCAACGAAGAAAAAAAGAAAGCGGCAAATGCAAGCCTACCAGAAGCAACAACAAAGTACAATGTCAGCAGTTTTCAGGAATGAATCACAGGGTTGAGGCCCGTATTAGTATCAGTTTTGGGGAAGGAACCCCAGGTTTGAGGCCCACATCAGTATTAGTTTCGAGGATGAGTCCCAGGTTGAGGCCCACACCAGTATCAGTTTCAGGAAGGAATCCCAGGGGGCGAAGCCCACATTATCAGCAGTCGAAAGGAAGAATTCCAGTGGAGTGAGTGAAAAAAAAGAGAGAGAGAAAAGAGAGAGAGAGAAGTCCTTGATAGTAAATCATATGTCCGATGATGAAATTGTTTGCTGTTAGGGTGAAACCTTAGAAACGATAAGTGCGAGATGTGCTCTCATCCGATATTCTGAGTAGTTGATCTCGGCTAGACTCGTGAGAACTTGATTACGGGATCTTAGCAGTAGAAGCCTGAGTAGTTGGCGAAATGACTAGTTGAAGAGATGGTAGATCAGTGAATGACCGTTTGCCTAGATGTTCATCCTGGTTTACTTATGTTACGATATGTGATATGGTTGGAAACAAAGAAAAAGTCTATGAAAAGAAAGATAATAGACCACCTATAATCGATAAATGTGAAGCTACCCGTGGGCGAGTATTAGGACCACCATGAGGAGAAATGCTACCTTAAAGGGTAGAGTGTCGAAAGAAAAAAGAGAAAGAAAAAAAAGAGAAAAAGAAAAAGAAAAAAAAAAGAAAAAGAAAATTCAAAATGAAAAGAAAGAAAGAAAGAGACGAAAGAAAAAAAAAGAAAACCATATCATGTTGAGTATGAGGAAGTAATTGCAGAGTATGATCGAGACATCTCGGTTGGTTAGACCCACTGATCCAATTCTCCGAGACAAAATCATCGAATTGGCTTACTTAAGGATTAAGCTGCGAAAGAACCTTGGCACACACACACTAGGAGTCTAGTTCAGATCACACATTTAGACGATCAGATTTGAGTGTATTAAGTACTTTGAAGGTTCTCCGGTTTCGACACGAATCATCAGTTGAGGATGAAAATATATTTAGCTATCAGGATTATCTCGTGAGAGGCAGTATAATATGTTGGTATGCAACACCACATCAGGAGATCTACTTTGACCTTATGAAAGTAGATAGATGAATCGAGACTGGGGGCGACCAGTCTACCAGTTCTCATACAGCACGGTTCGGGAACGAACCATCACATCAGCGTTAGTATCAGTTTTGGGGATGAGTCGCAGGGTCGAGGCCCACATCAGCATCAGTATCAGTTTTGGGATGCGTCCCAAGGTCGAGGCCCCCGTTGTCAGTAGTTCCGGGATGCGTCCCAGGGTCGAGGCCCACTGCGTCATCAGTTGTAGTTTCGGGATAAGTCTCAGGGTCGAGGCCCACTACATCATCAGTTTTGGGATGCGTCCCACGGTCGAGGCCCACATCATCAGCGGTATTGGGATGCGTCCCAGGGTCTAGGCCCCCTTTGTCAGCAGTTCCGGGATGCATCCCAGGGTCGAGGCCTACATTGTCAGCGGTATTGTGATGCGTCCCAGGGTCGAGGCCCCCGTTGTTAGTTGCAGTTATTGGGATGCGTCCCAGGGTCGAGACCCACTGCATCATCAACTCAGTTCGAAGCAGCAGGCAAGTCAGGTGGCAGCTGGCGAGCCAGGTAAGTAAAGATGTATCACATAACTTTGATAGGATTGTCCTTGTTGATGAGCAGAAAATATATCAATATTTACCGCCCCTTTAACTTAATATTTTGTTTAGTTTCTCGGGTTTGATGAACGTTTTGATGTGTTTTATTTTATTTTGCAGATAAAATAATATCGGGTCTCAATGAAATCATTTAGGATGAAATATGGGTCAAATAAGGGCAATTATTGGACTTGATATTTTAATTTTGGAGATTGGAAACTTGAAAGGGCGTTTTAACGAAGTGCAGTTTTGGAAATTCTAGTTTTGTGCATCTGTCGTAAATTAGGCATAACTATTTACTTCTATATCGGATTGAGTTGATTCAAGTTCAGAATTAAAGAAGACTCAAAGATCTACAGCTTTGAAAGACAAAATAATTTCGAATTGTGAATATTTCATGCCCGAAATTGATGAACCATCCAGAAGTGTGTTGTGTGTAATTATTAAAGTCACTTTCAATCATTTTCAAAAAAATAAATAAATTAATAAATAAATAATAAAAATTATCAAATCATCACCAAACATGATAAGAGATTAGTGGAGCAATTAATAATGGATTTGGTGGAGCAATTAGTGGAGCAATTAATAATTGATTTGGTGGATGATTTGATGGAGGCAAAATTTTGCCTATAAATACCAAGCCATTTCATTTGTAAAATTCATACTTTCTTCTAAGAAATTCCTTAAGAATACTAAGAAGATTGTATCTTGTTTGTTTATTTACAGCTTTCAGTAATTAATTTCCGCTTCGCACTTTCTTTTCTTTACTTTTCAGTTTTTACTTTCCGCAGTTTACTTTTACGCACAGTACTTTTATTCTTTAATTTTCAGTTTTTACTTTTCAGTAATTTACTTTTAGCAATTTACTTTCAGCAATTACTTTTCAGTATTTAATTTTCAGTATTTTACTTATGTCTTTTATTTTATTTAAGTTTTTTTTACTACCCGTAGATATGTGTCGTAACTAAGCCAGTTATCTGGGGTTGTGATGAAATCCAATATTACCGGTTTATAAGGGGTTAGATTATATCTTGGGTAATATAAAGATTTATTTATTGAGTCTTAATCTTAATGCTTTTTCATTAACTGGCCATTAATAAAAATTGAACTGGGAAACTTAAAATGAACTAGACATAGGGATTTTAAGTTTAAGACCTTAGACTCAATAGTCCACGATCTTCCTTGAGGATAGATAACCATTTAATAGATTTCCTTACAGGATAGACATATACCTGTCGGGCGTGGGTAGCCATAATTGGAACTTAAACTTAATGAATCCAGATAATTTGGTTGACATAGACATATGGTTCAATTGGGTTAAACTGGGTATTTGTGTCTGACCATCGACATAGGTTTACACATAATTTAGTGTTCCAGGTTAATAAATCAATATATTACCCAACTTTAAGATAACCACTTCATCTTTAAATTGATATTGGAAGAAATCACAACCCTAGATAGTTTTTAATATTGAATTTTCTTAAAACCTACTTTCGAACAATTTTATTTACTTGTTTTTAAATTTAGAATCGTCACCATTTCAAATCAATCAAACAATCTGTTAGATACTAGTAATCATTTGACCTCATAAAATTAATAGATTAGATATTAAGTCCTCGTGGGATTGATATTTTTATACTACTTGAACGATACGTGCGCTTGTGTTATACGTGTGTGTTTACGCCGGTCAATTGTCACACACTGCACAAGTCCCATCAAAGTGAGGGCGACTGTAGGCACTGCTTTTTTGCATATAAGTCCCGATGATGAGTCTCACATGGAGACACTACCTCTTTAAGTTGTGGAAGTCGCGGGAAACGGACGTCGGAAGGGAAAAGTCAGAAATTGACACCTTGTTGGATTTAATTCGCCCGCCTAGCTTTGGGTTTGCTCGCTGAACCTCTGTTTTAACTGTTAGCCTTGGCCCAAAACCCCCCACAAGCCACACACCAAGCCACATACACCAAGCCACACACCAAGCCCACTACAAAAAACACCAAAGTCACGCCCAATCCATCAAACTCACGCCCAAACACATTCCAAAATAACAAATTAACACATTAAACACATGTTGAAATCAAGCCAAATCACCTTCCCGAATTAAAAGATTCAAATCAAATCTCATCAACCACCTTCCTAATTAAATTAAATCACATTCCTAAACTAAATAAAATAAAATAAAATAAAATAAAATAAAATCAAATCAATTTACCTTCCTAAAATGAAGAGATCTTTTCCTTATGATACACAAATTAAATATCCCCATAATTACACAATCTCGGTTTTCCTACCCGTATAAGGTAAACCCCAACCCTTGCCTATAAAAAGAAGCATAAACCAACCCTTCACACCCTAGTTGATTCAGGCCCAAAGCATAGAAAATTTCCCTACATTGCCGCACCAAACACAATCAAGAAAACACCCTTCCATTGCCGTTAATCCCTGTCCTGAAACCCAACCCTAAACAGCCGCATATAGCCTTCATCCACTGCCGCAAATAGCTCCCTCATTCACCGCAAAACAGCCCTTGAAACACAGCCCATGACCACCAAAAATAGCCCCTGAAACACAGCCACTGACCACCAAAAACAGCCACTGAAACACAGCCACTGACCACCGAAAATACCCCTTGAAACAGTTCAGATTTTGCCGCAAAACTGCACCCAGAAACTGCATTATATTACCGAAAGAAACTACCCACAGTAAAACTGCACAAACCGCAGCCCCGACACACCCACTTTACCGCAAAATAGTAAGCCAAAATCGTGACCAAAAACAGCAGTAAAATAGAGTAAAACAGCAGCCTAAACATCGAGGCAACGAAGGAAAACATCGAATCAATAAATTAGAAAAGTTGTGGAGCATCAACCATTCCGACAATCGCATAGCGCACTTCCAAGAGACGACTTAAGATGTTAGACCTGAGGGCACCCCTTTTTATTCTCCTTTATTTTTTTATTTTTTTTCTTATTTTACTTCGCATGAGTATTGTGGATTGGTGCATGATATAACCTTCGGATGAATGTAATATGTGTTCTCTCTTGCAGTATATCGGATGGAAACCCAGACGTAAATTCCGTAGCCGAATCCGAACGGACGGTAGTGCGATTTGTACTTGGGAAACAACTCCACGTACTACTCGAGAGACACACATATTTCGTTTCATCCAACCTTGTGTTTGAGCATGATTTAGTCATTAGTGTGATATTTTTTATGCATGATTTATTTATGATTCCTATGTATTAATTTAATGTATTCATGAGATTGCGTGTTTGTCGTACTTCAACTTACTTTTAAAGCATGCAAACTTAGATATAGGTCGTATGCAAACTTAGATGTAGGTTGTTGTTGCATAGACTTGGTTATATTATTACATAAATCCGTTCATTACAAGTGGCATAAGTAAGGAACCATTCCAAACCCAACGGTTTGAGGTCTTCCCTTGCGAGGGGTGAGTGCGGCCTTAAATCATTTTCTCAGTTCACACTGGGTGGCGACTCCATGTCATTTCTCCGATTTAGTTCCCCCGTGGGCTATTCCGTACTCCCGACTAGGCCGCAAGCCTAGAACAACGTCGTCAAGTTCTGTGTCCTACACCTAGCAATGGCTACAAACAGTAAGTCTCTTCCTAAACATCAAACCAAACATACGTCAAACAACAAACACATAAAACCCAAAACCCAAACACCCTAACCCATAACCCATCATTCGACCAAGAAGTACATGTATCCTACATCACCCACCCCACCCGAAATACACATTCCCAACACAGAACATGGGGGGATAAACATGATAGAAAAAAAATGAAGAGCAAGCGAGAATGAATACATGAACTTTCACAAGTAGAAAATGATCAAATAGAGTTTCAGTAATTGAAAAGAAGGAATTCTAGCATAAAATTTACTTGATTCAAAAGGATGTATCGACGGTTAGTCTAGTCGGTCTTGAAGTTTGCTGATCTCGGGCAAATGAGGAAGGAGTCTCTTGCGCTTCGAAAGTGCTGGTTTTCGTAAAAGAAAGAAAAGAGTGTTGCTCCCCGTTTTTATAGACAGCTCGGGCATTTCTGGCCGTTGGATCAGAGAGAAGCCTCGGATGTACACCGCGTGTCACTTTCAAGCTCCATCTGCTCAGATTGCGATGAACAACTGAGATTGGAAACCATTCGGCTGCTCCTTGAACGGTTGATTGTTTTGATTGTTGGCGGGAGGATCACGGCTGCTCGACAAGTGTCACGTCCAGACTAAACCCTAGAAGTGATTTGATGGGCATTTAAGAGGTTACGATGATTTACGGTTTCCAAGGGACGGCTACCAGAAGGGTAAATTGGGTATTTACTTCAAGACAGATGATCATTTGGACGGATATCAGAACTCTCGATGACCGAGCACATGAAGATGACATGGACGACCTGATTGGCAGCCAATGCAGTTTTCTCTGTGGCCTGTGGAGCCGGCCACTAATTGGTTGATCAGCACATATCCGACTTTGTAGTTCCCGGTACCAACTCGTACACTCGTCGAAACCGAGAACTAAGGGACATATGTTGATTGTGTTTTTGTGACGAAGTATTTGAACAGTAAAACAAGGGCAGAGAGGAAACTTCTCCTTTTGGGAGGACGAGTGTTCTAAAGGTATTAGTTACTCCACGACCAGGCATAGAGTTCGGGCCCGACTGACCGACTAGAGGATATAGCATGGTGCAGGCTTCAGAGACCAACAACATCAGAGCAGAGACCGACCACTTTAGCCCTGTAGCTCGGTTCGACATTATCTTTTTTTTTTAGTCAGGATAATGAGCTCAGACATTTTTGGGTCAAGACAGAGGTTAGTGTGGTAGTTCGACATATCATTCGGCTGTCCTCATCACACCCGACGTGTGATCAGGGCCGTTTGAACTTCTCTCTTACATGTACCACCGTATGAGAGATCTTTACAGGTTGTCATCATAATTGTTGAGTGTGGCAGTGAACAAGATAGAGCGATGTGACATGAAGTCAGATGACAGGCTTGCTTTCGGAGGGGCAGTTGGGGCAGAGAGCCCGTCAATCAGCCGGATATCCACGTGGCTGACGTCATAAAGATATGGAAATAATGTTGTATTTATCTTAGTATATAAAGTGAAGGTATTATCATTTGTAAGGGGATAGCCAAAAATATCACGAAAAGTACAATTTTGTAAGACACAAGAAAAAAGGCAAACAGCTCGGTGACATTAGACCACCTTTTAAAAGAGGTCGGCCGAGCTCGGTTTGGTAATAAAATTAACACTCTACTTTGTTCCCGTGGACGTAGGTTGGATTCACTCCGCCGAACCACGTAAACCCTCTTGTCAATTTTGTGTTTGCTTCGTCTTTTGCCAAATTTACTTTTGGTCCCCCATAACCAAACAAATTCACGGTTGAAGGAGGATGGTCCCGGGAGCACTATCGTGATATTGCCCCTGAAACTAAAATTACCTGTCAACAATTTTATTTTGTTATTTTTATTTTGAATCCAAGGTTTAAAATAAAAAATTTAGAAAATATTTTACAAAATTATTATGCTTTATTAGATAAAAGAATTGTGATTATTTCTTCATTTATTGATAATGTTATGAAAACTTTACTTGATTTATACCATGATTATGTTAGTAGATATAATATTCAAATAACTGATACTACACAATCCATTAATGCATCAACTGGACAATTTATGCTTTTTGCTGGTAGAAGTTGGTTAATGCAGCGAAGTAAAAAATCAAAATCCACCAATACCACCACTACTAATTCAGAAATTAATGCATATCTAACGACAAATTTCGAGTTTCCACAAAGTGCATTTGTAGGTGAGCAATTTCTTATCCTTAATTGGTGGCAAAAATATTAAGGATTGTTTCCAGTCCTAACCGTGATTGCAAGGGAGGTATTGACGGCACCAGTCTCAACTGTATCTATAAAGCAGACATTTAATATAGGCGGCAATATTCTTGATGATAGAAGATCAATGTTGAAACCGGAGACGTTATAAGCTCAAACGTGTCTTGATGATTGGTGTAGGGCGGAACATCGTGAATTAGAAAATCAGCCGGAAACTTTGTGTGATAACACAGATACAACTGGAACCGAAGACTCAAGAATCAGACCGCCTTCCTCGGATGACGATGAATAAAATGTTAATGAGGTAAATTATTAAATATAAAATATAACAGAACTACGTGGACTTTGATTCATCTACGCTCTAAGGGGATACGTAGATAGCTTAATTAAATGCAAGCTCTTATTTTTTTCAAAACAATTAATAAATTATCAATGTATACTTTTAATCTTACTCTTTAGTAAATCTTTAACTTTTTAGTATTTTTATAACAATTTAAATTAATTTATTTTAAAAAATAAAAATTACGGTTTCAAACCTTAAACTGAACCGAACCTTACGGTTTAAGATTATGATTGTTGTTCGTCTTTGGCCAAAATCGCAACTGAACTGTATACCGAACCGTTGGTCTATGGTTCGGCCAAAATCGAACCAACAACAACACAATTCTATTAATATTTTAAACCTTAACCGAACCGTATGCTTCTCTATACATAAGTATTGTTTTTTCTCCCTTTCATTTTTTTCCATATTTGTTTATCAAATGTCAGGATTTATTCAATACAATGTTACTAACTTAGTTTAGCATCTGATTCTAACTCAAACTTTTGAATCCCAATTGTATTGTCCAAATAGAGAATGCCAGTGTTACTCAATTTTCATTCGGAAAAATAATAGGGTTTTTCTCGAAATTAAATCTAATGTAAATTGAATTAAATCAGTTACGAAAATAACCATAAATTTTCATGTAAATTAGGTATAAAGATTCAATTTCAACAATTAAATCAGTTGCTTACTAAATGTTGTAAATTCTTCAAATCTTCAAATATAATTGGTTGGATGGAGGAGGGACATGTCCTTTGGATGGTACCTTATAGGGACATGTCCTCCATTTGTGTGTACATGATCCTATGTTCCAAGGGGTACATAGGAGGGGTACAACCCTTTGGAGGGTTGCACCCCAACTCAAAGGGTGCCCTTGAGGCACCCTTCCATGCTTATAAAAGGAATCACTCTTGTTCCTTAATATACAATGAAAAATCCATCCGAATATCATCCATCTTGTTGAGTCTCATATTGTTTTAGTAGAGAGAGTTCCTCCATTTCATCAGTTCGAGATCTTGTTAAGGTGTGCCCCTGGAACAAGAGGAATCCGGGTTATCCTGGGAGAACATTAGCCACAAAAGCCGTAGAGCACCGAGACGGGGCTGATAAGTTCTTAAGGACATAGATTTATCTCGACTCAGATTGCATTTCATCAAGTTTACCAGGTTTTTCTTGTTAACAAAGTTTTAGGGTTTATGCATGTTAGACTAGATCTACTTTTATTTTTCTGGTTTTGATTTGTTTGTTGCATGTTAATTTTCTGTTTAATGACACTATATGTACTACAATCTTAAGAACTTATCAATCTAGTGTTGTTATATAGTAATTTGCATGCTAGGTTAGAAAATTTTCAGAAAAAATACAGACTGTGCATGAAAAACCCGTAGGGCGTTCGAACGCCCGACGCACGCGAAGGCAAAAATCTGAAAATTCGTAAGAACGTTCGAACGCGTATTTAAACGCAACTCGAACACAAGCCTTTTGCCTAAGAACGTTCGAACGCATGTTTAAACGCAAATTGAACGCAGACCTTCTGACTTAGTTCATTCAAACGTTTCCTAAACGTAACTCTCGAACGGTACACGAACGTGAACTCTCTGGAACAATTCGTTCGAACACGTTCTCGAACGCAACACGAATGTACACACACTGGACAATCTCGTTCGAACGTAGATACGAACGTGACACTAACGAATCTGTCCTGAAATTGTTATAAACTACAAAGACTTAGATTAATTCAATAATAACTTAGTAAATCATATACTGTAACACATTAAATCTTGGTAGTATAGATTTAAGTTATTATTAGGGTGTTCAATTATCACAAGCATACACTTAGTGATAAAGTTGAAACTTATTTGTGTGTTGCATAATTGGTTGAGAATTTAAGGTGTGATCATACACAAGTAATTCCTTCCAATCTTGATTGACACATACATATATATCTACACATATCATACACTGTTTGTGCTATTGAATAAGTGTAATACTGGGTTTGAATTGCTAAGAGATCCTATTGAAAAAAGTGTTTAATGAATATTCTGTCAAAAATGCGATAAGAGCCTAAGTGGTCAGGGATTTAAGTGGTTACTCCAGACCCCCTCGTCCTATGGGAATATTCGTTTATTCAATTTTCTAAAGAATCTTTAGTTGAAATTCAAGGACTTGTGTTTGTTGGAACCACCGTCCAATAGAACAACAAGTTGTTACCTAGTATATCACTTTGAACAAGATCATTTGTTGATCGTTGTGCAATTTGTCTTTTGTAGACTTATTGACCTCTGTTTGTTTCCAGCTACATATGGCTAGCGGAAATATCACAGTACCGATCTCTCATGGAGAAAAACCGGAGAAGTTTGGTGGGGCAAACTTCAAACAGTGGCAGAACAAAATGTTGTTCTACCTGACAACTCTGCAGTTAGCTAAGTACCTCAAAGATCCTTCGGGTCATGTGGAGGGTGAATCAGAGGCAGCCAAGGAACTGCGAGAAGAGACATGGTCGTCTGGCGAATTCCTGTGCAAGAACTACCTTTTGGGTGGTCTTGACAATACCCAGTACAATGTGTACCAAGGCATGACTTCTGTGAAGATTCTCTAGGAATCTCTCGAGAATAAATACAAAACCGAGGATGCCGGACAAAAGAAATTTGTCGTGGGTAGGTTCCTGGACTACAATATGGTAGATTCAAGGACGGTGATGTCTCAGTTGGGTGAACTGCACTTGATCATTCATGAAATACTGGATGAAGGTATGAAACTCTGTGAGACGTTTCAAATTGCCATCATAATTGAAAAGTTGCCTCCATCATGGAAGGATTTCAGAAGCTATCTGAAACACAAAAAGAAACAGATGAGCCTTGAAGACCTTGGATTTCGATTGAGAATCGAAGAGGACAACAGGAAGTCCGAGAAGACCAGCTACAAGACTATCGAGTCTAAGGCCAACATCGTCGAGGATGTAATGGGTAGCAAAAAAGAGAAAAAAATAATGTAGCTGATTCTTCCCAAACTAACGAGAAGTTCAAAGGGAAATGCTACAACTGTGGGAAAAGAGGTCATATAGCAAATGATTGTAGAAACAATAAGTCTCAGGACAAGGGCAATGAGGCCCATGTCGCTGAAGATGAGCAATTAACTGATGAGATATCAGAGATGAACTCTCAACAGTGATAACTAAAGCCAACTTGGTTGGGAATCCGAGAGAATGATGGGTAGACATTGAGGCTACTTGTCATATCTGTGCAGATAGCAAGACATTTTCCTTGTATCAAAAGGTCGATGGCCACGATCATCTGACAATGGGAAACTCGTCTATCTCAAGAATGGTTGGACAAGGCACAATGGTTCTGAATATGACATCAGGAACAGAGCTTACATTGAAGAATGTTTTGCATGTTCCAGATATTCGGAAGAACTTGGTCTCGGGTTCTCTCCTAAGAAAGAATGGCTTTAAGCTTGTATTTGTTTCTGACAAGTTTGTATTGACAAAAACTGATGTCTATGTAGGGAAAGGATACCTCACTGAGGGTCTTTTCAAATTCATCGATACAGTGCTAATAATAAAGCTACAACTTCCGCTTATATTATTGAGTCCAAAATATATGGCATGAGAGGTTAGGACATGTTAATTATGATACGATGCATACATTAATTAACATGGACCTTATACCTAAATTTACAATTGATAGCCAACATAAGTGTGAGGCATGTGTTGAAGCAAAAATGCATAGAACATTATTTCGTTCCATAGAACGTAGTTCTGAACCCTTGGAACTTGTACACACTGATGTGTGTGATATGAATATTGTGCAAACAAGAGGCGGTAACAAGTACTTTGTCACTTTTATCGATGATAGCACAAGATTATGTAATGTGTATTTGCTGAGGAGCAAAGATACACTATAAGAACGAAGTTGAAAACCAACTTGGCAAGAAAATCAAAAGAATCCGGAGTGATAGAGGTGGTGAATATGTTTCACCATTCGGTGAATATTGTTATGTGCACGGAATTATTCACGAAACCACTGCTCCTTATTCTCCTCAACAAAACGGTATTGCTGAGCGTAAAAACCGAACGTTGAAGGAAATGATGAACGCCATGTTGACAAGTTCCGGTTTACCCCAGAACTTGTGGGGGGAAGCCTTGCTTTCTGCGAACTACGTTCTAAACAAGCTTCCTCAAAGAAGATTGGACAAGACACCATATGAGTTGTGGAAAAGTTTCGTACCTTCCTACAAATACCTAAAAGTGTGGGGGTGTCTTGCCAAAGTAATGGTTCCTAAACCTAAGAAAGTTATAATATGACCCAAAACTGTTGGTTGTATATTCATTGGATATGCTCGCAACAATAGTACGTATCGATTCTTGGTACACAAGTCTGAGATTCCTGACATCAATCCAAAGACGATAATTGAGTCAAGGAATGCGACATTTTGAAGAGACATTTCCTTGTAAGGAAAGACAAGGAAGATAGTCTCTCAAAAGAACTATTGATACTGTCAAGGACAGTGATCAGGTTGACCAAGAGTCAGACCAACGTGGAAATGTTGATGGAAATGAACCTAGACGTCGTCTAAGTCATTTGAACCCGATTTTCTGACATACTTGTTAGAAAATGAGCCTCGAAGCTATGAGAAAGCAATGTCTTCGTCGGAGGCACCTTTGTGGAAAGAGGCTATTAATAGTGAGATTGATTAAATCCTACAAAATCATACTTGGGAGTTGGTTGATCTTCTTCCAGGTTGTAAGCCACTGGGCTACAAATGGATATTCAAAAGGAAGATGAAAACAGATGGATCAATAGATAAGTACAAGACAAGACTTGTCATAAAAGATTATAGACAAAAGGAAGGCATTGATTACTTTGATACCTATTCACCAGTGACTCGTATCACATCAATACGAATGCTCATAACCATAACAGCTATATTTGGTCTTGAAATACATCAAATGGATGTAAAGACGGAATTCTTGAATGGTGAATTGGATGAAGAGATTTACATGGAACAACCAGAAGGGTTTAGTGTTCCTGGACAAGAACAGAAGGTGTGCAAACTTGTAAAATCCTTGTATGGATTAAAACAAGCACCTAAACAATGACATGAGAAATTTGACAAAATGATGTTGTCAAGTGGGTTCAAAACCAATGAGTGTGATAAATGTGTGTACACTAAATCAACTCAAAAAAGATATGTCATTGTGTGTCTCTACGTAGACGATATGCTAATAACTTGTAGTAATCATGAACTGATTCAGTCTACCAAGAAAATGTTATCCAGCAAATTTGATATGAAAGATTTGGGAGTAGCTAACCTACCTCTTCATCTATCAAAGAACACTGGCTCAAACATATCGCAATTAGAGTACTCGAGAATCATCAGAAGTCTGATGTATCTCACGAATTGCACACGACCTGATATCGATCAAGCTGTGAACATGCTTAGCAGATATACGAGCAATCCAGGACATAACCACTGGAAAGCCATAGTAAGAGTTTTGAGGTATCTGAGAGAAACTTCAAAATATGGGCTACACTATGAGAGATATCCTGCTGTTCTAGAGGGATACAACGATGCTAACTGGATATCTGATACAGTGGATTCCAAATCTACGAGTGGATTTATTTTCACACTTGGTAGTGTGGCCGTGTCATGGAAATCCTCGAGGCAAACATGTATTGCCCGGTCTATTATGGAATCAGAGTTCATAGCGTTAGACAAAACAGCGGAAGAAGCAGAATGGCTTAGAAATTTTCTGGAGGATATTCCTAGTTGGCCTAAACCAGTGCCAGCGATTAGTATACATTATGATAGTCAATCGGCTATTGGGAGAGCCCAAAATACAATGTATGATGGTAAGTCTCGACACATACGTCGGAGACATAATACCATACGTCCACTGCTCTCAAGTGGCATAATATCGATCGGTTATGTTGAGTCGAAGGAAAACCTAGCGGATCCACTAACTAAAGGTTTTCCTCGAGAGCAAGTTGAGAAGTCATCGAGGGGAATAGGCTTGAAGCCTATAACTTAAGAATTGTCACTGTGGAAACCCAACCTAGCTGACTGGAGATCCCAAGATCTAGATTCAAAAGGGACAACAGAAACTTTGTGCAATTCAAAACAAGCACTGAAGAATTTTGTACTCTTTCCCATTCCGATAATGACGCTGAGTGCTGTCTGTCATGGTTAGGATAAGCTAAGTCTTTTAATGATCACTATATTAAGAGATAAGTCCTAATGGGGGTAAAGACATATTACCTCTTCATAGTAGATCACCTATTTCAAGTAAGAAGTGAGGCCGCTTCCATGGGAACTTTTAAAGGTGGGTTACCCTAAAGTACTTGATGAATCCATGACCGTTGTTCAGGGCCGAAATGAACACAACCGTAGAACGGGAAATGGTCGAAGTAAAGCTGTGTGTTGGCAGTTGTCTTGGTTTACACCAACGGCAGAACAGTTCAAGAATATGGGTCACTGGTTTGCCAAGTAAATCCGATTTTCATTCACTAGGAAATGTTCAAGGCGAAAGCTACCTATTTCGATGCAGCTTTAGTTCATGGAAACTCTCTCAAGTGTCTGCATGAATATTTGAAGAATTGTGGGAGATTGTTGTAAATTCTTCAAATTTTCAAATATAATTGGATGGATGGAGGAGGAACATGTCCTTTGGATGATACCTCATAGGGACATGTCCTCCATTTGTGTGTACATGATCCTATGTTCCAAGGGGTACATAGCCCAAAGGGTGCCCTTGAGGCACCCTTCCATGCTTATAAAAGGAAGCACTCTTGTTCCTTAATACACAGTGAAAAATCCATCTGAATATCATCCATCTTGTTGAGTCTCATATTGTTTGATTAGAGAGAGTTTCTCCATTTCATAAGTTCGAGATCTTGTTAAGGTGTGCCCCTGGAACAAGAGGAATCCAGATTATCATGTGAGAACATTAGCCACAAAAGCCGTAGAGCACCGAGACAGGGCTGATAAGTTCTTAAGGACAGAGATTTATCTCGACTCGGATTGCATTTCATCAAGTTTACCAGGTTTTTCTTGTTAACAAAGTTTTAGGGTTTATGCATGTTAGACTAGATCTACTTTCGTTTTTCTGGTTTTGATTTGTTTGTTGCATGTTAATTTTCTGTTTAATGACACTATATGTACTACACTAAAATTGTATGTTGATTAAGAGCAGTTGTTATATTTTTGTGTACTATTTTTTATCATTCCCAATTTTCTCTATTATTGGACAAATTTGCGTCATATTTTTTTTTTGAAATTATTGAAAATCTCGCAGCTAAATCACCGTTTTCGGGTTTAAACAGAATAGATAAAATTCCCGACTATCCCAAACTCTTATAAAAAAACATACGGACTAAATTCAAATATAAAATCTCATGATGAAATTTAATTGAGATTCTAAACACTACCCACCACCAAACCACGCGCATAGTTAACTAAATCTCACACAGTCTTTTCTCATAATGTCTTGCGCATAATCTTATTTCCTTGGGGAGAGGTTTCAGCCTATCAGGACTGTTTTCAATACTCTTCTCCATATCATATCAAATCCTGCCGCATGGATGGATTTTCTTTCAAATATTAAAACACAAAACTGTTTCTTAATCTTTGGCATGATGAGAAATAAAGAATCTTCCTACTTCCACTTGAATGAAAGTACCAATGTTCTTATGATTTAAATATTACATAATAAATTTTCTCTCCACACAATCAAATTAAATTAGGTTTTGTTAGGAGACCTTTCAATTCCTAAAGATTTTACCCCCATGGCCATAACCCTGATCTTGAAATAATTCAGGCTTTCACTACATTGGTTCTCTTCTCTGATACAACAACATATTATCATTACAACAATTGAAGATTGAATCTTAACAGCCAGCTGTTTTACAAACTTGAAAAACAAAAAACAAAAACAAAAAGAAAAACAAACTCACACAGCAAGTTGAACATCACCCAAATCAAGCTGAGCAGCAATCTCCTCCAACTGTTTCTTGACACTCATATCAATTGATTTCGACCCGCCTTTCCCATAGCGGATCGTAAAACCCGCCACCAAACTCGGGTCAATCACCGTCTTTATCCTCACGTTCTTCGTCCCCGTCAACTTCTGCACTTGCTTCGCTATCTGCGCCAAATGCTCCGACTCCAGCTTCACCACCGAGCTCACCACCGCCAGCTCCGTATCCGTCATCTTATTATACACCTCCGCGAACTCCTTCACGATCTCCTTCAACGCGAACACCCTATTCGCGTCGATCAGTACTTTCAAGAAATTCCCCGTGTGCGGCTGCAGCGCCGACGACTTGCATATCTCGTCCACCATTTCTCGTTTTTTCGCCACGTCGATGGTGGGGTTCACGAAGAAGTCGTACACTTGTTCTTCGGCGAATATGTTCTCGATCTTTTCCACGTCGGCGCTGGTTGACTCGAGGGTGTTGTTATTTTTGGCGACGTCGGCGAGTGCTGTGGCGTAGCTGGACGCGACTGTGGCTGACATTCTGATCCCTTGGGCACCGCGCCGGCGTGGGGCGGAGGGTATGGTGAAGGATAGTGGATTTCTTGCGGCTGGCCGGCCGGAGGGGAAGAAGTTTGATTGGAGTGAGAGGGTTGTGGTGGTTCGCTGAAGAGACGCCATTGCTGCTGGTGATGAATTGATGCTGAGAGAGAGAGAGAGAGTGGCAGGGATTGAGTGGATAGGAAGATGAGGAGGGGTGGGTTTTGATAGAAATAAACGGCGGAGATTTTGTGAGGGAAGATTGATGAACGGTGGAGAGATAGAGGATTATCTTGAATGAGGATAGGCCCCTTATATTGTAAGAGTACGAGAGGTTGACACGTGGATGACGTGTCAGACATGTAATCCTTTTGACTTTTTATTAAGCTACATTTCGGCTTTTGAAACGAACGAGTGCTCTCTTTCGTTTTATGGGCTGCCCGCTGGCATCACCCAATACCTTTTACAAGATTGTTAAATTTTACAGTAGTAAAAGGGTGGAAACTGAAAATTTACTCCAATCCTAACTAGGAGTTGGCAATGGGATATGATCGGCCAGGATTTGTTAATTTCAATCCCGTCCCGTTTATATAATCACAGGAATCATGATTCAAGCTTTTATCTTGACAAATACACACGTTATCATACAATCACACAAGGAAAAAAAAAGGCTAAGCATCCATTGTACTTGTAGATTGCAGCAAAGATAATCAACTCAGAGAAAAATGGTACAGATTTGTAGCTTGTAACTAATAATTTCAGGGTTTCTAAGGATTAATACCAAGTGATGTACGATTTCATGATGCTTGTAAAAGTAAATATGTACAGCTAATACAGAGAAGTTTGATGTGTGGAAGATTTGAACAAAACATAATTTCAGACTTAACATTAAAAAGAAATTGTAATCATTGATGGAAATGAAATTAAGTTTGCTAAAGAGAGACGGTACTTTTGTATAGCACTTCATCGTCACTCTCATCTTCCTCATCCGACACAATCTGACTTCCTGGTAGCTCTAACTTCCCACCCATACTAAATGATGGACCCAAACTCTCTGATTCAATATAATCACCCTGCAATCTCTCCTCAAATCTTCGGTCACTACAGTTGAGGAACCAATTCAGTGAACACCGGATCCCCTTGCTTTGTAACCTTTGGTATCTGGGTTTGATCCGTGATTCCAAGCTATAGGTAAAGTATTCTGGGAACTCGACTAGCTCTTTCATCGGCCTTCCCATCTCACTCTTGTAAAAGTAAAAACGGTTCTTCATGAATTCAAGTCGGCAAGCAATCAACTGTGGACATTTCACAAACATCTTTGCCACATCCCCAGAAGGTATTCCTTGCCCCAAAAGAAATTCAACAGGCTTCATGATAACATGCTGATTAAGGCTAACAATCTGTGGCATATTCTCCACCACTCGAGCAAATCCATCAGGATCAATCTTGAGCTTCAAATTTAAGAAAAACTGTTGTGATGACATCTTAGCATTCAAAGGAAGCCCGATAATTGGAGGATATTGTGCTATGATTGACGCAAGCATTTCCCTCCTTATCCCAAAACTTAGTAAACAATCCACATTTGGTTTAACTGTCTCTTCAAGATCATATCCTAGAATATATGCACGTTTCTCCATCATCCTAGCCAAAATCTTAATCGGTAAACCCAAAGAAACTAGATAATTCACAAGAGGCTTAATCATAGTCCCAACTCTCATTCCCAAAAAATATGGATATTGAGTCACCATGGGACCAATGTCTCTAGGACTAACACCAATACTAACAAGATAAGCAACAGACGTACTCATGGTTCCTTCAAGCTTAAACCCTAAAAGCTCAGGATACTTCATCAACACATAACCAATATCTTGATTCTCCACATCAAGACCGCGAAGAAACTTAATAACTGGCATAAGCTCAACAACCACACTAGCATGTAAAACTTGAGGGTAAATCTTAACAAACTCGCCCAATTTCGACTTAGTAATACCAATTTTCTCCAGATAACCCAAAACAGGAATCATATTTTTACGCATACTACAACCTAGCATCAACGGGTACTCATTAATATCATCAATGGTCAATCCCAACTTCTGTAAAAACATGACACGTTCCTCCATGACCTCAACGGTAGAGGGCAACTCTAGATTCTCTAATTCATCAGGAATTATGCCTAAACTTTTGAGATAATCACAAATTTTGACGCGATTAACAAGTTTTTCTTTTTTGCCTTGCACAACACCCCAAGTGACGGAGGGCATTTCATATTCAGGGAACTTAGTTGAAAAAGAGGAAATTTGTAAAACCCTAAAAGGGTTTTGTGAATTAGGGTTTTGGGCAAATGGGTTTTGTAGGGTTTTGAGTTTTGAGTAAAATACATAGGGGTTTTTGAAGATTGTTAAAATCTCTCTTCGTCTGAGCAGTGTCAAGCTCATTATAGAATGAACAATTCAAACAAACAAATTAAAAAAAAAAAAGGAAAAAATGGGAAAAAAAAAAGTACAAAAGGATTACCTTTGAAAGAAAGAGAGAGAGAATGAAGCCTTTGCCGAAATGACTGAAACGAGAGCAGCGGAGAGGAAAGGGACGGTGGCAAAGCTCATCTCATGGACATGTAAAACGGGCCGGATCGCGTTGGACCGGCACTGGCCCAATTTGGGTCTTGCCGTGCTTGGACCAGAATCCAATGGGCAATTTTGAGGTTAGTTTAAGGATTATTAGGTATTAGCTGTTTTGAAATCTCAAAATAATAGTAGAGTGGAGTTATTCAACCCCATGTTTTTATCGCACTAAACCCCATTTTTAAAATTATAATACTTAAATAATTAATTTAATTGTTATAAAATAAGAAAAAAGAAGAGAAAATAAATTAAAACCTGCAGGCATCTTCTTTTTTTTTTTTTTTTTTTTTTTTTAAATTGATTGTTGAATGAATCAATTATACAAGATTTCCTCTCTATTTATAAAGAGATATTAGGTTTAGATCATTATCCCTAAGTAATGTGAGATAAACTAAAATAGAAAATAAAGTGTAAGAGACCATCTAATTTACAACACTCTCCCTTGGGACCCATCACTTTAATTTTACAATAATTGACCTAACATTGCCTCATTAAAACCTTAACAGTAAAACCCAATGTGACAAAAACCTGGTCGATGAAAGAAAGTATAATGCGCTTTTATCCAACGGTATTTCTTGATGTCAATGATTATGCTCCCCCTGATGAAATGCTCCTCTGATGAAATGCTCCCCCTCAAAGATATCATCAGGATAATTTGTTAAGTCGGCGCATGCCAATGCTATATACAAGCTTATCAAATGTTGATGTCGGTAAAGCTTTAGTAAGTAGGTCTGCAAAATTATCAGTTGAATGTATTAGCTTGACATCAATTTGTTTACTCTGATGTAGCTCATGAGTATAGAAGAATTTAGGTGAGATGTGTTTGTTTCTGTCTCCCTTAATGTACCCTCCTCTAATTTATGCAATACATGTAATATTATCTCTATATATCACTGTTGGAATATCTGTGGCAGAATTTAAGTTGCATGTGCTCTGAATGTGATGGATAAGTGACCTTAACCATATACATTTTCTGCTTGCTTCATGTAGTGTAATTATCTCTAAGTGATTGGATGAGGTAGCAACAAAAGACTGTTTTGTAGATCGCCATGAAATTTCTATGTTATTGTAGGTAAAAACATACAATGTTTGTGAACGTGCCTTATGAGGGTCAGATAAATATCCTGCATCAGTGTAACCAACAAGGCCTGCATTTTTTGTTAACTCATTTGAATAAACTAATCTCAAGTCTTTTGTCCCATGAAGATAACAAAAGATATATTTGACGCCATTCCAATATCGTTGAGTTGGTGCAGAACTAAGTCTTGCCAATAAATTAACCGAGAATGTAATATCTGGTATGGTGTATTGAGCTAAATATAGTAAGGCGTCAATTGCACTAAGATATGGTACCTCAAGACCAAGTATCTCTTCATTATCTCATTTATGAAGGAATTGATCATTTTTAGGATCGAGAGATCGAAGTACCATGTGAGTACTTAATGGATGAGCATTATTCATGTTGAAACGTTTGAGAATTTTTTCAATATATGCAGACTGATGGATAAATACTCCGTTAGTTTTATGCTCGATCTGCAAGCCGAGATAATATTTTTTTTTACCAAGTCTTTCATCTCAAATTCTCTTTTCAAATATTCAGTGGTTTTTAAAATCTCTTCAGGAGTCCCAATTAGGTTCATATCATCGACATATACTGCTATAATAGAAAATCTAATCTTTGACTTTCTAATAAATACGCATGGGCAGATATGATCATTTATATATCATTCTTTCATCAAATATTCACTCAAACGATTATACCACATGCGTCCAGATTATTTTAATCCGTATAAAGATCGTTGTAACTTGATTGAATATAGTTTACGATCCTTTGATTTATATGCTTCAGGCATATTCAATCCTTCAGGGATTTTCTTGTAAATATCAGTGTCAAGTGACCCATACAAATATGCCGTCACTACGTCCATAAGATGCATGTCTAGTCTTTCAGAGACTGCCAAACTGATTAAAAATCGAAACGTAATGGTATCCATCACAGGAGAATAAGTATCCTCATAGTCAATACCTGGTCTCTGCGAGAAACCTTGTGCAACTAGTCGCGCTTTATATCTAATAATTTCATTATGTTCATTACGCTTTCGTACAAACACTCATTTGTAACCAACGAGTTTGACATCTTCAGGTGCTGGACTACAGGTCCGAATACTTCACGTTTGGCTAAAGAAGTCAATTCTGCTTGAATTACTTCTTTCCATTTAGGCCAATCGTGTATTTGTCTACATTCATCGCCAGTTTGAGGTTCAAAATCATTTGTAATTTCAGTAGTTACTGTATATGAAAACACATTGTCGATGATTATTTCCTTTCGATCCCACAGTTCTTTTGTATAAATATAATTTGTACATTTTTCCTCATTTTTGGATTTTTGAACCTCTTCAGGGACTATCAGTTCTTCTAGAACTGGTGATTGAGAAGATGTGGGTATAGTCATTGCTCGAGCATTATTTTAAATATGATCCGAGTCTCTTATTTTCCTCTTCTGAGGAATAGTTGTTAGGGTTGGTGCTCGGAGTTCCAATCTGAATCGTATTTATGTCCGATTCATGAATAGGAACAATGTCTTTTTCCATAATATTACTTATTTAATGGTAGCACCTCTTGTCTTTTATATACATATTCGATCTAATTACGATTATATTGAAACTAAATCTGGTTTAGTGATACATGTATATTATACAAAGACCTTAGGATTTACAATGTAGTGCACAGTTACAACGTAGTTTGTAATTGACATTGGGAAGCGCAATATAAGATGTATATCCTTAAATAAAGTTCATGGTCAAGATTTACTAACACGGATCGGTTAGTAAAATCCGTTGAGACCAGTACATGTTGTATATCGTGACTTGGTCTGATGGTTTATCCCAATGAACCATGAGTCTCGGGAGACTCGTATAGACATGTAGGTGTTTATTTGATAAATAATGAACGACTCACTGAAGATTTCCTAATAGATGGTACACCAACGTCAATAGGAATCTTCTCGAGTTGAGCGAGCATAATGGTCCTTCGACTTGAGATACCACAGTGGATATATGATTTATCCTACACACTTTGATGACAGTCACGTCACCGATCTATTTAGATCAGACCTCTATTTGTTCGTTGGGTGTGGACTGATGCTCATGATATCCAGTACGTATCAAGATAGAATCCGTCAGTCCTGTGTACAAGGCATAGGTATTCTACACGTGTTTGCGATCTAGTAAATCCATGAACATGGTATAACTTCGGAAGCAAGTTTCGAGTGTTATTTAGAGATCGTAAATTTGAAAGTCGACTATATTATACCATAAGGATTTGACTTTCTTATCTATATCCCATGTATAATATGGATAGCCTGTGACAGATGAATTATACGTATACAATGACCTCGACTTGCATAGTTTAGCGAGATTATCTGTGGTCGTCATAATTCATGAGTGGGTGAATTATGGACACGAAATTAGATTTCGTGACGGATAAACCTAAACTTAGAGAGTCCCACTATATAAAGTGTATTCGTTGAGCACTTGGGCAACGCATTATGAATAATATAGATTATTCATAATACTTCATCAGATTAAATTAGTTAATTCGAATCGTTTAATTGGTTAAACGAAAACACATGTTTTAGGGTATTTTGGTCAATTAATAATTAATGTGTATTTGTATTTGATACAAAATTTGATTTGATACATATTAATTAATTGTCAAATGAGACTTTGACACATATCATTAATATATGTATTTGTTATTTAATGTAAATAAAAATACATATATAATAATAATAATAATTATATTAATTAATTATTTAGATATTTAAATGTTAAATATTTGAATAATTAAATGATATTCTTTTTCATAATTGTTATGAAAAATGTTTAATTATTATTGGTTACATGTGGCATGCTTTAATTAGGCCTAAGGTGTGCAAATTTGATTTGCTAACATAAAGCTTAATTTTATTTAATTGAATTAAATTGGGAAAAATGACCAAATTACCCTCCTAGGTCGGTTTTGGCTTGTTTTTAAGTTAGAAAATTTTATTTTCTCTTTCATTCATCCTCCATGGCCGAAACACTTCCTAAAAAAGGCTCTCAACATGTTTGTTTGATGAAACAAGGAAGAAAGTGAAGAAAATCAAGAAAAAGCTTAAGGAAACAAGGAGATTCAAAGGTAATCTTCAATATCCCTAAGCTTAGAAAGTTTGTTTCTTATTCTTGAATATCTAGAATTATTCTAGGGTTTTCTAATTTCTTATAAATTGGAGATTTTTACTTTAGAGGATGGATTTGGAGGCTATATGCATGTGTAAAGAAAGTTTGAATGATATTATTGTAATATTAGTTCAATTTGATCATTTGATGATATGTTACCATTCTAGAGTGTTATGACCACTCTTGTAATGCCTAAAATTATTCTTGGGTGCTTCATTGGTGGTGGCTTGGATTGGTGTTGTGATTAATGTGATTAATATTGAAATAGTTGGATTAAAGTATGAAAAATTGATAATTTTATTTTCTTGATCAGATCTGAAAAAAATGTTTTTATAGTGATGAAACTTATGTCATATAAATGTATTGGATGTGTTTTGGGTTTTGGAACAATTGTCGGAAACTGTTTCGGAGTTGAAATATGCGAAAACATTGAAAAACGGCGTTATCAGATGACTTTTGAGCCAACCGGATGACGGCTGCCCAAACAGTGAATTGGTCACTGTTCGGGCAGCCCATGAACTGCCTAGTACTATTGGGGCTGATCTGGACAGCCCCTATGTGCATTGGGTAGTCGGTTCGGTCAAAAACGCGTTTTATGCCATTTTACGGAAAAACGTTTTAAAAATATTTCGCGATGTTTCTAAACATATTTATATCGTTATTTGATATCGAATAAGTATGTTTAGGTGAAATATGAATGAATTATTCATATTGTATATTGAATAATTTATTCGGTAATTTAAAAGTTTTAAAATTATGATTTCACCCGAACCGCGAGCTTCCGCTGCGCCCATGCCAAAACCCCAACAAAAATGGTATCAGAGCAGGTCTGATGCTACATCCATTATATTAGTCATGCTTGATATATGATATGTAATCTAATTTTAATATTTGCACATGCATATAATCTATATGTTTCTTGACTTTTCGGTTCTACGCTAATGGAAACGTAACGAAAATTTAATGGTTGAATTTAGTTATGTTTTTTCTAAAGTAGAATTGAACTATTTAGAAATTGATCTAGATTATAAATTCTGCATTTGATGTAGAGTAATGCTTCCTTGTGGAATATCCCCGCTTAAATAAGGCAGTAAAGTTACATGTATTGGATGCATATTTCTTGGTCCGTCTTGTCAATACGGTTTATGGGTATCTTTCTATGGCTACATCCGAGAAAGTGCCAAAGCAGTGAGGGTGTAGTTGATAGAATTTTATCGATGCCGGATGTATATTAGATACTAGATAAATTCAAGTGAAAGTGGAAATCCTGAACGTGCCAAAGTTGTCAGGACTACATCGGTAGCTTGAGTTTGTCATTGGCAAGTGAAGCCTTGATACGCCTCCTTGTGAACATGCCAGAGCTGTCATAACAAGAAACGGTCATGACCAAAATTAGGAGTCACAGTGAGTGTGATTGACAATGAGTTGTCTACCTAATGAATATACGTAGGCGAGATCGTGCCAAAGCTGTGAGTCGAAATATATTCATGGGATCATACTCTCACTATGGAATTCGATTTAATTATTGAATTCCCGTTCTCCGTTGGGGATTACGATATTACGTAAAGTAGTGGGAGACGCTGCTGGGTTAAAAATCCATAACTAAGGCAGTGCGTAATTTTATGGAAATTGATGCTTTTGTTTTTCCTTTATTCTATATTGTTAATGGATTTATACTTCTAATCCACTGCATAACATATTACTTGAATATGTTTTCTGACTTTACTTATGGTTGCGTATTTCTAGAATAGGTTCTAGAATGACAGTAGACTTAGATATTGTTATATTAGTTCAAACCATCGGGAACTGTTGTTCCGATTTTCTTGAAAAATCAAGATGGTTAGTGACTTAGTTACTAAGTCACGATTAGTAATCTAAATAGATATATGTTTTGGATATAGTTATCTAGTAAGAATAGTTTATTGTGCAGTGAGAATTGACATGAATCAGTTCATGTCTCGAGATTCTTGACTGACATTAAGAAAACCCTATTAGGTATTTTGTTTATCTTATAATGACGTTTCTTGGCTTTAGTGACTTTTAGAAGTCACATGTTTGACACAGTTTGCTAATCAATTATTTGCAATTGTTGTGAATAATTGAACGCAAATTATAGAGCTTAAGAAAGAAGATGTGTATAGTTGTGTATAGAGAATATTGATTCTCACAATACGATAACTATAGGTATTGGATACCAGATCTCCCATCTAGTTATTTAAAATAATGTTTAATGATTGTTTTGATATTTGATATCAGAAGTTGCGACTATTGGATAGTTACTTGTTCTTTATAAACAATTGTTACATATTTAATATGACTAGTAGTGTCATTGATGAAGAAGATGAACATTAAGAAATATATTCGGTTAACTAAATAACTTAGAACAATGCTTTATGAGATTTTATCACATAAGCATAAGATGTTTATTCCATATGGTAAAAGATGGTCTAATACGAGATCACACCATATATCCTTATCCATTTAATGAATATTGTATTCATGATGTGATAAAATCTCATTTAACCAATGATTGTCATTGGACCACAAGATTTATTAGACTAATACATTGGATGTATGTAGTTTAATGAATTAGAAATTGCCTTAGATAATTTTCTTTACTCCGTAACTTAGTTAATGAGTTGTCATAACTTAGTTGCATGTTTCTAAAAGAATATATATTGAACGTCTTGAATGGTTCGAGAACTTTCAATATGTTTCTGATGAAACGCGGATAGAATATTTCGAATGGTTCAAAGATATTCTATTTGAAGTATTGAAAACTATATTTTAAAATTCGTCGTGAGTCTTTGAATTTTTCAAGGATGTTTGATATGATCAAACATATGAATTTATGGCAATTAGTTCTAATGTCATTTAATGAATGCGATTCTTACTCAATGTTATTCTTCTACGATTCCATCGTGATGGAATTGATCAGTGGGAGAAATCGAATCTTATATGATTGATTCGTTTGATATTGAGTGTTACCGAATTAGTTTCAATACTTTTGGGGATACGCTCTAGTAACACTAATTAATCCTTTTAATTACGGTTCCATTAGTTTCTACAGTTACGTATGTGATATGTATAAGTAGAAAATTTGAATCTTAAAAGGTTTAAGGTTTGAATCTTTCTTTTGTATAATAGTTATATAATTGAAAGTACTTATGCCTTGGAGGTACAAGTAAAAATTTATCATTTATTCTATTTAATAGCATATTATATTCTATTTGATAGAATATTTTTTCGACGATCCCGAGCAATAAAATTATTTTATTACTTGGTATGTTAACATCAGATGTTGACAATTGTAGAAAAGACTTGACTTATTGAAGTCAAATGTGAAAATGATAAACTATAAGTGGAACTACATAATTAATAAGATGAAAAGACCCTTAGACATCTTCTGTATAAGTTTAATAGGATGTCAGAATCATTTACAAAGTATTTGATACTTAATGATTCTGTTGTTTTCTTATCGAAGAAAATTATCCTATAACTTATAGTGAGAGCGATATTTGATATCGATTTCGGAAGTTAGCATTGAATCATAGATCTAAGATTGTTCATAGCTTACTACGATCAAGTTTTGAACTTGATTAGGCTTTCGTTATGAATAGTTCATAAAATGTGTAAATTATTACGCAACAAAAGCAAGGTGAGCTTATTAAAGGTTCGACCTTTATAGTATGACAATGAGAAAGGTTATGCTCAGTAGTCTATTGTAGATTCTGAGAAAATTTGTCTCTAGTCACACTAATTGAACAATTAAAAATCTGTTGGTTAATGTTGATATTAAACTATGTATTTTGACTAAAGAATGCAAAATGGCGTTCTTGAGTGATTTCTTCGAATGAGAGATCCGTCGTGATTTCTTTGTTTGTAGAATTCATTCTAGAATGGCCCTGGAGTTTGTATTCTGCTAAGATCACTATTTGATATACTAGCTTATAGAGCCTATTGTAGACTCATGTAAGCTTTCCGGAAATTCGCGTTCTATAATTTTGATTACAGTCAGATTGTCTGATTTTATCAAAGCATAGAGAATACATATTTGATAGTAGGGTCAGTGAGAGCGTACAAATTTCTTTCTAGTGTTATATATCCTAACAGAATTATCATTATTAATGAAATAATAAAATGTTTGTGAGGTAAAAAGTTTACCTAAATCTTATTTTCTCTGTGAAAGCAGTGGGAGTAGTCTCTGTTATATTTGATATAAAGTTTCATATAAAACTAAGAGACTTGTGAGAAACTCCCATTAGTCATGCATTAGATATGATCTAATAAAGGACACATCAAGACTATCTGTGTGACAGTTAGTATAACTGTTTGACAGTTAGTGTGTCTCTTGTATATAATATTAATCTTTCGTAAATGATGATTCCTTTTGTCGAAAGAGAAATTGATTAGAATGTCTAGTCAATCTGATGCATCATATGATGATAGCATAATGAATACTATATTATGTGCGATTAAAGATATCAATTTAATCGTAATAGTTACGAGCTATTTTGATATGCTGTAGACCATAAGATGTGTCTTGAAACATGTTCTTTGTTATTTTTGAGATATTAAGAACAAGTTTCTTATTCATGAAGAATATAGTCTGCAACCATTAAGATCAAATTAGTTTTGAGTCTAATTATGACATTAGATGGTCCATGTTATATAAAGTCAGAAAAGATGCAGTGGGAGTGTCACCGTTGATTCTACTGAATTAATAAAATTAGTTGTAACTTATGAAGTATTGACTTATGAAGTTACATATTGACCTTATAGATTAGAAGTTTTGATATTAATATTGTGTTTGCGGTTGTCTACATATTATTTTGGATTTGATATTTAAATACATAGACAACTTAATATCTATAGCACAATATTGATATAGTATTTGAGTCATATTGATGTAGAACTTGGGTTCTACAAAATATGAATGATGATGGTTAATGGAAATAATTGGGTTTATTAGACATACCCAATATGTTATAGCGGGCTTACTTGTTGTTGCCTACCTTTTGAGTGCTAGGTGAGCTCTTGAGGCCCATGTGTATGTGATACACATTAAGATGTGTATATGATATCGTGGATCGGCACTAGAGAAAGTGGGAGAAATTGTTAGGGTTGGTGCTCAGAGTGCCAATCCGGATCTTATTTATGTCCGATTCATGAATACGAACAATGTCTTTTTTCATAATATTACTTATTTAATGGTAGCACCTCTTGTCTTTTATATACATATTCAATCTAATTACGATAAGATTGAAACTAAATCTGATTTAGTGATACATGTATATTATACAAAGACTCTAGGATTTACAATGTAGTGCACAGTTACAACGTAGTTTGTAATTGACATTGGGAAGCGCACTATAAGATGTATATCCGCTGAGACCAATACATGTCGTATATCGTGACTTGGTCCAATGGCTTATCCCAATGAACCATGAGTCTCGGGAGACTCATATAGACATGTAGGTGTTTATTTGATAAACAATGAACGACTCACTTAAGATTTCCTAATAGATGGTACACCAACGTCAATAGGAATATTCTCGAGTTGAGCGATCATAGTGGTCCTTCGACTTGAGATACCACAGTGGATATCCTCCACACTTTGATGACAGTCACGTCACCGATCTATTTAGATCAGACCTCCGTCTGTTCGTTGGGTGTGGACTGATGCTCATGATATCCAGTGCATATCAAGATAGAATCCGTCAGTCCTGTGTACATGGCATAGGTATCCTACACGTGTTTGCGATCTAGTAAATCCATGGACGTGGTATAACTTCGGAAGCAAGTTCCGAGTGTTATTTAGAGATCGTAAATTTGAAAGTCGACTATATTATACCATAAGAATTTGACGTTACTATCTATATCCCAGGTATAATATGGATAGCCTATGACAGAGGATTTATACGTATGCAATGACCTCGACTTGCATAGTTTAGCGAGATTATCCGTGGTCGTCATAATTCATGAGTGGGTGAATTATGGACACGAAATTGGATTCCGTGACGTATAAACCTAAACTTAGAGAGTCCCACTATATGAAGTGTACTCGTTGAGTACTTGGGCAACACATTATGAATAATATAGATTATTCATAATACTTCATCGGATTAAATTAGTTAATTCGAATCGTTTAATTGGTTAAACGAAAACACATGCTTTAGGGGATTTTGGTCAATTAATAATTAATGTGTATTTGTATTTGATACAAAATTTGATTTGATACATATTAATTAATTGTCAAATGAGACTTTGACACATGCCATTAATATATGTATTTGTTATTTAATGTAAATAAAAATACATATATAATAATAATTATATTAATTAATTATTTAGATAATTAAATATTAAATATTTGAATAATTAAATGATATTCTTTTTCATAATTGTTATGAAAAATATTTAATTATTATTGGTTACATGTGGCATGTTTTAATTAAGCTTAAGGTGTGAAAATTTGATTTGCTAACATAAAGCTTAATTTTATTTAATTGAATTAAATTGGGAAAAATGACCAAATTACCCTCCTAGGTCGGTTTTGGCTTGTTTTTAAGTAAGAAAATTTTGTTTTCTCTTTCATTCATCCTCCATGGCCGAAACACTTCCTAAAAAAGGCTCTCAACATGTTTGTTTGATGAAATAAGGAAGAAAGTGAAGAAAATCAAGAAAAAGCTTAAGAGAACAAGGAGATTCAAAGGTAATCTTCAATATCCCTAAGCTTAGAAAGTTTTTTTCTTGTTCTTAAATATCTAGAATTGTTCTAGGGTTTTCTACTTTCTTATAAATTGGCACTTTTTACTTTAGAGGATGGATTTGGAGGCTATATGCATGTGTAAAGAAAGTTTGAATGATATTATTGTAATATTAGTTCAATTTGATCATTTGATGATATGTTTGTTAGTCTCTAAGATATACTTCCAAGATCCTAAACATGATTTTAAGTGTGAATTAATCAAGTAAAGTTGCGGAAATACTTACATTGATTTTGGGAGAAATTTCAAAAATTTCCTTTGTAGGATTAAGCTCCAAGCTTTTGATTGTGTTGTTTGATCCTTGGGTGAGTTTCCCTATCACCTCAAATAACTCTCCAAGTGCTAGCTTTGAGAAAATTTTGAAGCAAAAATTTGCAATCTAAAGAGGGAAGGATCAACCAAGAGGATGGAGAAGAGAGAATAATGAGTTGTTACCAAAAATTGGTAGGTTGTGTGTTTAATGACTATCATTAAATTATGCCAACTACTCACATCAATTTTTGACAAATGATGTAAGTCAAGTGGTCCCACCACTTTTAAATTCAAAATTTATGTTGGCTTCTACAACACACAACTAAGCTTTGGCCCTGGGTTCGTTTAATTCCGAATAAATGAATTTGTCGTCGCGACATAATTAAATCCAATTAAATTAAATAATTATTTACGATAGTCGCTTTCGAATTAATTCCAAATTAATTCGTTTGCCTGAATTAAAATCCAATTTTAATTTCTAATTGAAAT